>SKCR01010080.1:0-77561 GCA_019454045.1 Zanthoxylum bungeanum
TGACAATTTCGCTCCTATCTGATGGGTCCCAAAGTGGTGGTCTACCAGATCATTCAGCAATCAAATACTTGATCACGAAGAAGATGCCAAACCCATATTGATCCGTTGGATACTTCTTCTGCAAGAATTTGATGTAGAGATTCGAGACAGGAAATGAACAGAAAACCAGGTGGCAGATCACTTATCGAGGCTCGAGAATGGAGAAACAGCTGACAAAGATATGTCAATCAAGAGAAACTTTTCCAGATGAACAGCTGTTTGCCATGAAACACAGATGCCCTTTGGTATGCTGACTATGTCAATTACATTGTGTCTGGAAAATGGCCGTTGGAATGGACAACTCAACAACGAAAGAAATTCTTCAAAGAAGTCAAGCATATGTCTGGGATGAGCCGTACTGTTCTTTCAAACGGTGTGCTGATCAACTATTGAGACGGTGGTGTTCCATATGAGGAAGTCAACATGTTTTGCAGCACTGTCATTCATCACCATATGGGACACTCAGCGGAAACAAAACTGCAGCCAAAGTCCTACAATCAGGTTGTTTGGGCTCACTCTTTTTAAAGATGCTTATCTTTTTGCTCTTCAATGTGACAGGTGCCAGAAAACGGGAATATTTCAAGGAGAAATGAATGACCGTTGCAAAACATTCTAGAAGTGGAAATATTCGAAGTATGGGGTATTGATTTCATAGGACCGTTTGTTCCATCATTCGAAAACCTGTACATCCTGGTTGCTGTAAACTACGTCTCCAAATGGGTCGAAGCAATTGCTCTGCCATCCAATAATTCAAAAGTGGTGATCAAATTCCTGAAAAAGAACATTTTCACTCGGTTCAGAACACCTCGTGCAATCATCAACGATGGTGGCACACATTTTTGCAACAGATATTTCGATGCACTCCTATCCAAATACAGAGTTACTCACAAGGTTGCCACCGCTTACCATCCACAGTCAAACGGACAGGTTGAGTTTCAAACAGGGAAATCAAAAGAATCTTGGAGAGAACTGTTGGATCAATAAGGAAAGATTGGTCTACAAAACTAGATGATACATTATAGGCCTACCGAACAGGTTACAAGACACCCATTGGTATGTCCCCATATCGATTGGTGTTGGGAAAGCGTCCTCTGCCAATGAGCTTGAACACAAGACTACTGGGCACTGAAGAAGTGAGAAGTTGAATCTTGATCACAAGCTGCAGGAGAGAAAAGACTTCACCAACTCAACGAATTGGAGGAATTTCGCCTACAGGCTTATGAGAATGCCAGATTGTACAAAGAAAAGACCAAGAAATGACATGACCGAAAAATAGTGCACAGATAGTTGGAACCAAAGGCAGCAGGTGCTGTTGTACAAACTCAAGATTGAAACTTTTCTCCTGGAAAGTTGAAATCAAGGTGGTCATGGTCCATTTGTAATCACTCAGTTTTTCCATATGGAGCTGTTGAGTTACTAGATCCCAACACCAACGAAACATTCAAAGTTAACAGTCAGCGTGTCAATCACTACTGGGGAGAATCATTTGAGCGACAAAAAGAAAGTGTCACACTTTCAGATCCAGCCTAACGATCGAGAAGTAGAGTCTAGCTGACGACTTTAAACTTAGCGCTCGCAGGGAGGCAACCCATGCAATTTTTTTTATATATTGTGATTTGGTGTGTGTGATTTAATTTTGTATGTTTAGTTTTTACAGATTAAGTCCTTTCAAGATGGAAGAAGCTCTAGCAAATCTTCACAAGCAATTTCCTTCTCTCCCTCAAAAAATCTCTGATGAAAGTTACAAAGCTCGCTTGGAACGGATGAGGTTACTGACGATCCATGGTGTTCTAATGATATTCGGGGTAATTGAAGCACGGGTCCGATTGGCAGGTGAGTCTTCTGAATCTTTTTATTTCACATCTGTCTGGTTTTGGAAGAAGCACCTATGGAAAGAAACATAGAACTAAGCAAATTGGGTGTTGTTACAAATGTGCACGCTGGAATTGCAATACTTGTTGTCGTTATTTAGGAATGGTTTCTGATAATTGCGAAGATAAAATTAAATTCATTAGGATGGCTTGAGTAAGGAGTCTGTAGATAATATATCTTCGACTCTTGAGACGCATCCCAGTGGATATGTACACATAGCCATTCGCAAATTACATACACAATTTCAAAAAGAAAGACAACAGTTAAGTCTTGGGAATCTGACTCAAAAAGACCATGTTTGCCAATTTATAAGAAAATTGGATGGGAAGCTTGTCCCTGACGCATAGACGTCAATCAAGCCGTTACTTTTCTTGTAAATATTATATCTCTTTGTCTTTTCTTAATAATTGTAATTGTAATTGTTTGTTTTTTATTTCTCCGACAGGATCCAGACCTTTTGACTATCACGATTTATTTTACTATTAACTAATAATTGTCATTTGGAGGTACTAGTGCTATTATTTTACTCACCCTTTTCAGGTCTTATAAATTCAACTCATCATTGCACTTTTGAAGACATCCAGAGTAAAACATGGAAGCCACTTCAAGAAGACGAGTTGAAAACATCTGTGTGTTTTGCGGTACTAGTGTTGGTACTAAGCCAATACGTAGAAGCAGCATAGGATTGGTCGAGTCTTAGCTGCAAGAAATATGCACTTAGTATATGGCGGAGGCAATCTTGGACTAATGGGGATCGTTTCAAAGGTCGTACAGGAAGGAGGCAGTCACATTTTGGGAATCATCCCAAAACCCTTGGCAGAGGCAAATCTTATTGAACCATCAAACGGAGAGGAACTGATCGTGTCAGGTATGTCTGAACGATTGATAGAAATGATTAACTGTGCTGATGCTTTTATTGCTTTACCAGGTGGCTTGGGCACATTGGAGGAAATTTTTATAGTGTTATCTTGGGCGAACCTGAACATACACCAGAAACCGCTTGGACTGTACAACGTTGAAGTATTTTATGATTTTCTTTGTGTGTTTTTTGATGATGCTCGGAGAAATGGGTTCGTGTCAAAACCTTTAAAAGAACTCCTCTTCACTGCCAGAACTGCTCCGGATCTAATAGACCAACTCTTAGCCTATGAACCACAAGTTGACCATATCCTTTCAAAAATAAATTGGTCCGAGGACGATCGTGGTAAGAGACGTCAGATTAATCTGGATCTTAACCTTTAATTTCCTATAGAATTTCAGCTAACCAGGTATTATCTTCTGAACTATTCTTCTACTATTTAAGACATTGGGGACAATGTCTCATTTAGGTTTGGGGGAGGGAATTAGTTGATCAGTACCTTGTTTTTAATCTGTGTGTTGTTTTTAATTTTAGTCCGAAATTTTTTCGAAAAATACAAAAAAAAATTGAAAAATTTTCAAAAATTACGAAAATATTTTGCGTTTTTGTGTTTTTATTTTAACTAAAAATGTGAAATTGGTAAGAGATAGCTAAGTAAGGAGCTTCCACTCCTGAGACGTATCTCAAACCTATTTCGGAACAAGTTAATTTTTGTTTATTTCCTTTTGAATTATTTAATTTGTGAATTCTCCATAAAACTGACTAAAATGGATCTTCATATGCTCAGTTGACAGGTATTATCAACATACATAGAAACATACAGACATGAGCTAAAATTTAAAAGTTTGTAATATTCAGTGCTCTAGTTTAATTGGAGGAAGCATCTCAAAAAATAATGGAGTAAAAAAAATAAAAAAAATTGAGATCCGAGTTATTAAGTCTGTAAGGGTGTTTTAACACCTAGTGCCCTAAAGCCAACTGGTTTGGGAGTCACTGGCCCAAAGCTCGCTACATGGATCAAAGATGCTGCAAAAAATATATATATCTGAAGTCTGAGTAATTAAGTCCGTAGGGGTGTCTTAACACCTGGTGCCCTAAAGCCAACTGGTTTGGGAGTCACCGACCCAACACTCGCTACATAGATGGAAGATATTGTATATAAATAAAAAAAAATAAAAAAAAAATCCGAAAAATCCGAAAAATTATTCCATTGCTGCAAAAAGGTGTGAATTCTGATAAAACTTTAGGACAAAAATATTACTCTCTTATCAACTGCACTTATGACTGTTGTGGGCAAAAATGAGTTGTTTAATATTTTGTTGGCTATGTATATGGAGAATGGTAAATATAATCGGAGAATTTACTTATTCAGTAATTTAGAATGACAGAAAACAACTAGTAACTTGGAGTAGAAGTTTCACATGATTAGTCACTAACTTCTTTATTCTCTTTTCGCTTGTCTTTTTGCTTTTGTGTGCATTAGTTTCACTACATTTTTTACTTTTGTAAAACGTTTGTGGGTATCATTGTTGTAAGCCCTCACGAGACTATAACTCGTCCACTAGAGACACCTAGGGGTTTAAAGGCTTATTGCATATGCTAAATGCAACCGTGATCCCTACGAAAGTGGCTTAGTTTAATTTTAATTGTTTCTTGTATTTTATTTTGTTGTTTTGCTCGAGGACTAGCAAAATGTTAGGTTGGGGGTGTGATGAGCGGAAAATATATCAATATTTACCGCCCCTTTTACTTAATATTTTGTTTAGTTTCTCGGGTTTGATGAACGTTTTGACGTGGTTTAGTTATTTTTTGCAGATAAATAATATGGGGATACAATGAAATCATTTAGGACGAAATGTGGGTCAAATAAGGGTAAAAAATTGGACTTGACATATTAATTTTGGAGATTGGAAACTTGAAAGGGCGTTTTAACGAAGTGCATTTGGGAAATTCCAGTTTTGTGCATCTGTCATATTTTGGTCATAACATTTTACTCCAATATCGGATTGAGCTGATTCAAGTTCCAAATTAAAGAAGACTCACAGATCTACAACTTTGAAAGACAAAATAATTTCGAATTCTGAAGGATTCATGCCCGAAATTGATGAACCATCCAGAAGTGTGTTGTGTGTAATTATTAAAGTCATTTTCAATCATTTTCAAAGCAAAAAATAAATTAATAAATAAATAATAAAAATTATCAAATCACCACCAAACATGATAAGAAATTAGTGGAGCAATTAATAATGGATTTGGTGGAGCAATTAGTGGAGCAATTAATAATGGATTTGGTGGATGATTTAATGGAGGTAAAATTTTGCCTATAAATACCAAGCCATTTCATTTGTAAAATTCATAATTCTTTCTTCTAAGGAATTCCTTAAGAATAATAAGAATATTGTATCTTGTTTGTTTATTTACAGCTTTCAGTAATTAATTTCCGCTTTCGCACTTTCCTATCTTTACTTTTCAGTTTTCACTTTCCGTAATTTACTTTTACGCACAATACTTTTCTTTCTTTAATTTTCAGTTTTTACTTTTCAGTAATGGGGAGGTAACTTTCCCTGCTAGGGTGAAAGGTAATTCTTTTACTATTGCTATTTAGATTAATCTCCTTTTAATATAATATATTCACTATTAAAAATTGACTTAAAAAGGATACCGCCAGATTGGTCGGTTGGTAATTAAATTTTCTTACCGCCTATATGGCAGGTTTATTTTGGTTCCGCCTTAATGGCTGGTTAGACTTAATTTGACTTAATCAGGATACCGCCTATATGGCTGGTTGGTAATGTTATCACAAGTTTATATATTATTTGAGAGATATCTAAATTAGTAGTAATAAAAGTTGATCCTTTTGCCTTAGCATTTTATTTTATTTTATTGCAATAACTTTTCAGTATTTTTACTTTATGTCTTGTTAAAGCCCTATTATGTGTTGTAACTAAATTAGTTATCTGGGGTTGTGATGACTTTTAATATCACCCGTTTATAAGGGGTTATATTATAGTTTGGGTAATATAAAGATTTATTTATTGAGTCTTAATCTTAATGCTTTTTTTTAACTGGCCATTAATAAAATTGAACTGGGAAACTTAAAATGAACTAGACATAGGGATTTTAAGTTTAAGACCTTAGACTCAATAGCCCACGATCTTCCTTGAGGATAGATAACCCTTTAATAGATTTCCTTACAGGATAGATATATATCTGTCGGGCGGGGGTAGCCATAATTGGAACTTAAACTTAATGAATCCAGATAATTTGGTTGATATAGACATATGGTTCAATTGGGTTAAACTGGGTATTTGTGTCTGACCATCGACAGAGGCTTTCACATAATTTAGTGTTTAATAAATCAAAATATTACCCAACTATAAAATAACCATTTCATCTTTAAAATGATATTGGAAGAAATCACAACCCTAGATAGTTTTTTATTATTGACTTTTCTTAAAATCTACTTTCGAACAATTTTATTTACTTTTTTTTTAAATTTAGAATTGTCACCATACAAATCAATCAAACAACCTGTTAGATACTAGTAATCATTTGACCTCATAAAATTAATAGCTTAGGTATTAAGTCCTCGTGGGATCGATACTTTTTATACTATTTGAACGATACGTGCGATTGCGTTATACGCGTGTGTAAGCACCGGTCAATGTTCAAGTTCGTCCAAGATAGCACTATAAAATCTCCTCCAATGTACCCAAACCACCTGGAAAAGCAATAAATGTTGGACAATTATGACCCATAGCATCACTATTTGTACAGATCATGGTGTTGTTGTACAAATTAACTATGTGACAAATGAAATTGCCTTTTATCATTTGTAATTGGATTACCTAGATGTATAAATGATAGAAGGTCCATATGATAGTTATGGATTGAGACGATATGAGACAGTATCAATCCATAAAGGTTTAATCATTAAATATCCCTAGTCAGAGTATTTTCGAGATTGGACATCGATAATGCGTAAAAGTCTAGTATTACACTTGTGCGCGTTGTGGGAGCATAACGACATAGTTCTCATATATTTGGGTATAGGATACTCATGCAAGTGTAATAGGAGGTTGTGTTTACCGATGGTACGGAAACAGCTTCGCTCTGGATAGACCCCTCAGAATTCCATTGGTAGTATGACTATGTGTCTATGGAAGTCCGAATCAAGGTAGGTGTATTTGGTCTTAACCTGAGACTTGCACCGCTAATACTTGCGACAATCAATATACTTTGGTTTTGGTCGTCCAGGACTTTAACAGGTTATGTGTACGCCTCTTCTGGGTATATTGAGAATCGTAGTGTATTGGGTGTGATGTCAAGACGGAAGTATAACTCCAGTCATAGTGGAGATGATGATCACGTAGGATACTCTGCAGCTATCGGGATATTATGACTAGGTCATGTTTATCCGATTATCGAGACTAGTTACTAGAGATTCGATATGTGCTTCGTACGGGGCAGACACAATTCCAGCCTCAGGCCTTGCACGTGCTATCCGATACTGGATCGTAATACACAATACTACGTATACTACGCCTGATATAGATCATATATTCCTATAAGAATATTTCTGGAGAATTGGGTAGGCACAGTGCTTTGCTAGAAGCCAATCATGTCTTGTAAATCGGTAAAAATGTAGTACTAGATACGTACGTGTTCGGATAGTCCGACGACCGGATTTACTGCCAACATATCCGGGGATCTCATGGGTCGCTTCCCGAAGATTCACCGATGACGTATGACTCGCACTTTATTAATCTGGGATTAATTATAAGAGAGAGAAAATTAATCTTGGATTAATTACGGAGATATTTTATCTGGGATAAAATATTATTAAAAGAGAGAGAACGATTAATTTGGAATTAATCGATAAAATAATATATTCGATATATTATACGAAATTAGATTTCGACGCGGAATTAAAATTAGATTTTAATTCGGGCGAACGAGTTAATTTAGAATTAATTCGCTAGCGACGTGAATAGTAATTTTGCTAGGCATAATTATTTAATTAAATTTGATTTAATTACGTCGCAACGGAAAATTCGTTAATTCGGAATTAGCGAACCCGAGCCCGGGAGTGTTTGCGGGCCCACTCGCATTTCGATTTCAAGTGCGGCCCACAAGTCACATCAAGCGTCAAATCATTAGTCACTTTGATTGATGTGATGTCTAGTCACTTTTAGTGATGTGACAACTAGTCACTTTTGAGTGATTGATGGTGGTGGTTGGATGGCTTTAATACTTGTACCTTTTTTTTACTTTGGAAATTCAAATTTGGTATATGTTTATTATTGATTTTGAAAATCAATACACAACTAACACATTTTCTCTTTCTCTCTTCCAAAACTCTCGGCCAAGGGCCATTTACTTCTCCAAAAATTCTGCAAATGCCGAGTACAAGGAGAAGCAAAGGGAAAGATTTGCGGCAAATTTTTCCGAGGTGCTAGCACACATTGGGAGTCTTCCGAATGTGATAGGGAAACTCACCCGTGGGCATGGGATGCACACCAAGCTTGGAGCTTGAAGGATCGAAAATTGGAGCACAAAATGGAGTCAATGCCGAGAACCTTGGAGGAAAAAGCTTGAAGATTTTTGTTGTTCCTCGCATCGTAAAAGCCGATCAATGTAAGTATGATTCCGCCATACCTCTTTGAGTATTTACACATGTGTTTCTTGCTTGAAATCGATCTTAAGACTAATCTAAAAACCCAACAATGGTATCTTGAGCCATTTTGAGCATGAAATTGAAATTAGGGTAAAATTGGGTAAATTGAATTTGAGCATGTTTGAGTGAAATTACTTGTTTGAGCATGCTTGTTAATGGATGACTTGGAGTTGTTTGTGATCAATTTTGTGAAAAATGGATTGGATCAATTTTTCCCCAATAATTTGGCTTGACCGAAACATATTGGTGCCCTAACGTCATGGAATTTTTTTATTTTGATCATTGGATGAGTTGAAATCATTAGGGAAATGTTGATTTAGGATTCAATTGGATTGAAATCGAATCGGACAATAAAAACCCTAAAATGCCGTGACTTGTATGCATGGAAAATTATTGATTTTTGATTCAAATGTGTTGGACATGTTTTGATGATAATAAGCATAATTTATTTTCTAGTTAGTCCCAAGGATCAATTCAAGCAAGAAATCATGTGCGAATACAACAAAGAAGCATGGCGGAATCATACTTACATTGATAGGCTTTTGCGATGCGAGGAACAACAAAAAAAACTTCAAGCTTTCCTTCCATGGTGCTCTCGGTTTTGCTCCTCCAATTTGGGCTCCATTTGCTCGGCCAAGCTCCAAGCTTGGGTGTGCATTCCATGCCCACGGGTGGGTTTCCCTATCACCTTCACAAGACCCCGAATGTGTGCTAGCACCTTGGAAATTTTGCCACAAAATTTCCTAAGCTTCTCATTCATCTCACGGTTTTGACAGAAAAATGAAGGAAGAAAAAGAGGCCCTTGGCCGAGAAAGAGAGCCCTTGGCCTAGTTGAAATCATTAGGGAAATGTTGATTTAGGATTTAATTGGATTGAAATCGAATCGGACAATAAAAACCCTAAAATGCCGTGACTTGTATGCATGGAAAATGATTGATTTTTGATTCAAATGTGTTGGACATGTTTTGATGATAATAAGCATAATTTGTTGGGTTTCTAGTTAGTCCCAATGATCAATTCAAGCAAGAAATCATGTGCGAATACAAAAAAGAAGCATGGCGGAATCAAACTTACATTGATCGGCTTTTGCGATGCGAGGAACAATAAAAAAAACTTCAAGCTTTCCTTCCATGGTGCTCTCGGTTTTGCTCCTCCAATTTGGGCTCCATCTGCTCGGCCAAGCTCCAAGCTTGGGTGTGCATTCCATGCCCACGGGTGGGTTTCCCTATCACTTCGCAAGACCCCGAATCTGTGCTAGCACCTTGGAAATTTTGCCACAAAATTTCCTAAGCTTCTCCTTCATCTCACGGTTTTGACAGAAAAATGAAGGAAGAAAAAGAGGCCCTTGGCCGAGAAAGAGAAGAGAGTGAGAAGAGAGAATGTGTTGTATGTTAGTTAATTGATTTCCAAAATCAATTAAAACATATACCAAATTTTTTAATTTCCAAAAGTCAAAAAGGTACAAGCATTAAAGCTATCCAACTACCATCATCAATCACAAGTGACAAGTTGTCACATCACTCAAAGTGACTAGACATCGCATCAATGATTGACTAGTGATTTGACGCTTGATGTGACTTGTGGGCCGCACTTGAATTCGAAATGCAAGTGGGCCCGCAAACACTCCCGGGCTCGGGTTCGCTAATTTCGAATTAACGAATTTTCCATTGCGCCGTAATTAAATAATTATGCCTAGAAAAATTACAATTCATGTCGCTAACGAATTAATTCTAAATTAACTCGTTCGCCCGAATTAAAATCTAATTTTAATTCCGCGTCGAAATCCAATTTCGTATAATATATCGAATATATTAGTTATATCGATTAATTCCAAATTAATCATTCTCTCTCTTTAAATAATATTTTATCCCAGATAAAATATATCTGCCCAGATAAAATATATCTGCAATTAATCCCAGATTAATTTTCTCTCTCTTATTAATTAATCCCAGATTAATAAAGTGCGAGTCATACGTCATCGGTGAATCTTCGGGAAGCGACCCATGAGATCCCCATATATGTTGGCAGTAAATCCGGTCGTCGGACTATCCGAACACGTACGTACCTAGTACTACGCTTTTACCGATTTACAAGACATGGTTGGCTTCTAGCAAAGCACCGTGCCTACCCAATTCTCTAGAAATATTCTTACTGGAATATGTGATCTATATTAGGCGTAGTATACGTAGTATTGCGTATTACGATCCAGCATCAGATGTCACGTGTAAGGCCTGGGGCTGGAATCGTGTCTGCCCCGATAAACATGACCTAGTCATAATATCCCGATAGCTGCAGCATATAAGAGCACCAGTTCCGTATCCTATGTGATCATCATCTCCACTATGACTGGAGTGATACGTCCTTCTTGACATCACACCCAATACACTACGATTCTCAATATACCCAGAAGAGGCGTACACATAACCTGTTAAAGCCCTGGACGACCAAAACCAAAGTATATTGATTGTCGCAAGTATTAGCGGTGCAAGTCTCAGGTTAAGACCAAATACACCTATCCTGATTCGGACTTCCATAGACACATAGTCATACTGCCAATGGAATTCCGAGGGATCTATCCAGAGCGAAGCTGTTTCCGTACCATCGGTAAACACAACCTCCTATTACACTTGCATGAGTATCATATACCCAAATATATGAGAACTATGTCGTTATGCTCCCACAACGTGCACAAGTGTAATACTAGTCTTTTACGCATTATCGATGTCCAATCTCGATAATACTCTGACTAGGGATATTTAATGATTAAACCTTCGTGGATTGATACTGTCTCATATCATCTCAATCCGGAATTAATCATATGGACCTTCTATCATTTATACATCTTGGTAATCTAATTACAAATGATAAAAGGGAAATTTCCTTTCTCACATAGTTAATTTGTACAACAACACCATGATCTGTACAAATAGTGATGCTATGGGTCATAATTGTCCAACATAATTAATTGTGTAAATTGATGTTTTGGAAATGTTAATTTGGTTAATTAATTATGGCATACACTTTAGGTTAATTAAATTATGAAATTTGGAATTTTGGTAATTTATTAATAAATTGGGCCAAATTTGGAATTGGGCTTAATGGGCTTGGTTGGGCCAAGTTTGGTTTAGGCTAATTGGTTGGATTCAATTAGGCCCAAAACCATATCCATAAAATCCAATTATGACTTAATGGACCTTTAATATTAATTGGGCCTAAATTGGTTTCTTGGCAAATAAGGGTGATTCCTTAAATGGGCTTTGGTATTTGGGTTTGACCCATATTGACCAAAAGTCCATGCCTTATGAAATTAATTAAAAGCCCATTGGACTTTAATTCAATTAACATTGGATGTTAATTGGACTTTGAGACCCGTAACGATTAGATTTGGAATCTAAGTCGTAAAGGCACATTAAAAGTGTAATTATTTAATTTAGAATTAAATAAAGAATTAGTATTAAATACAAATTAAATTGGATTTAATGTTGTAGTTTAATATAATTCAATAATTCGTACTTTGAGTACTTATTCGCAAAACGAGTTTGACTAGCGCAAAATCAAATCGTTGTTTGAACATTGGATGGTCATTAATTTTCAGATTAATTAATTAGATTAGATTGATTGATAACATGTTTTGTGTGAATACATGGATGCGATGTATGAATAATGCATATCAGATGGATATTAGATGGGTGAGGGCAATTTTGGAAATTATTGTAATAAATTTAGAATTTATTAATTGGCCTGCGTGTCCAGCCTATTACCTCTTGACTCTGTGTATTTCTCTTCTCACATATTCCTCTCAATGTAAATGAGGTTTCTTTAGAAGTGTTATGTAATCGGGTAGAAGTAATACTTATGCTAGCGGGAGAGAAGAAATGGAGAGATTTGTTCTAGGAACAATGTTTTAAATATCCATTTGTATATCATTATTATATTTATTTATACGCGCCTTATTATGTGTTTAGAATGCATGTTTAAGGGTGTATGATGATGAGACCTTAACAAAGATAATAATTGGTGGTTGCCAATTTAAGCGAAAAAAACCCTCAAAACATATATTAAGCGTTTTTCCTTCCATTGAGTGATTCTTACTCAAGATCCAAGATTGGCACTGGTTTGTTGGCCAAAGTCAAGACCTTTGTCCGTCGCGGATGTGTTTGAATCATTAAGGCTTTGTTCCATATCGGTGTCTTGTCCAAGTTGTGATTTGTTGGCCAAAGTCAAGATCACTTCTTGTCCATCGACATCGATTACGAAGCTTTCCATGGTCAATGGGTTCCGCTTAACTGGGATCATTAAGTTTGTTGTGCCAAAGCCAAAGCTTAATTGATTCAGAGGAAAAAGGTTAGGGAATATATTGGATATATTGGCATATATAAGATATATGTTTCGGACTTGGATGTCCACCTACTGGATCTAGGAATTGGATGAGATCCAATTGATCTTAGAGATCTACCTAGTTAATTATCATACAATTTGTTGGCCAAAGTCAAGATTGTGTGTTATTTAACGAGATCATAGCCCACTAGGAAATAAGGTTTCCCGAGTACTCCACAGAGGGTTAGAGGCTCGCCGAAAAATAGTGGGAGGCAAGTATTAAATTTGCAATATTCGTTTAGTTATTTGCCATACGCACTCATTTCAATTTTTCGTCAAATAAATTAATATATTAGTTGGACTAATATTTAATGTTGTTTTAAATTAAACAGTTGGACTATATTCAAAAACTACTTCAATTAATAGTTGATTTTATAATTGGATTATAGTAATCAATATAATTGAATTTAACCTATTTAATTATAGTTGATTATATAGTTAGACTATAGTAATCATTTTAATCAATAGTACCTAAAATCGTTGATTGGATAGTTGGACTATAGCAATCAAGAATAATTGAAAGATTAGTGTTTAAAACGTAATCTTGGGTGAAAATGTTTTTAAACGGCTTTAATTTTCAAATTGGGAATAAAATCTCAGAATAGTCCTGGGAACCGAGAAGTTACTTTATTTGATATAGTGACGTCTCGAGCCTAAGCCCGGAGTTGAGCAAATAGTAGAACATGATATTTGGAATATTCATGTGATGATAACTTTAGTGCTTAATCTGTTATGCTTGCCGCAAAGACTCCTTAATTTCTTAGTCAGAACTACGGATTAGATCCTTATAGTATGATATTGAAATTGAAGGATCTTCATAGATCTATCCTTAGATCTTAGAAGTACAAATTGCAATAGAAAACTCTTGGAGAGTTAATGGCTATACTCAAGGAGACAAAGCTAGAGTTTGTAATTGGGCAAGAAGCGCAAGACGCATCTTACTTCGACATCTCAGTTGGCCAAAGCTTGGCTAAAGGCTTCTGGGGTGTGGAAAAGGGGCAAAGGCAAAATCATTATAATCTTCTGGGAAGACAAAGGATATATCCCAAGATGTCTGCCTAAACTGTGGCAAACGGGGTCACTGGAAGTGTGACTGCCGTATGGACAAGGCAGACATGAAGGAATTGAAGACGGTGCTAGGCTCCGGCTTCAAATATGTTTGTCATAAAACATGTTCACTACTAGTATTAAAATTGGATTTTAGATACTGAGTGTGGTACATAAATATGTACTGGTGTGCAGTATCTGCTGATTAGCAGGATACTGACTTCAGTTGAGATTTATCTACGAATTGGAAACGGGACGACAGTCACTGTTTTAACCGTAGAAACCTAAGTTTAGGAACTACCCTTTGGGTGTGTACTTAAATTAGGAAACTGTTACAATGTAACTAGTTTGACTAGAAACATTATCTCTATATCAGGGTTTAACCTGTTGCGGGTATACCTTTATATTCTAGAACACTAAAGTGTTTTATTTTATAAAGATGATATTGAGATAAGCACATTAGATGTGAATAACAGTATTTATATTTTGAATACAAATAAATCTCAAACGTATAACATGACAAACTAATAGCTCAAACTGAATTAATCAGTTGAGACTTATATGTGGCATTGTTGTCTGAGACACATTAAACAAGACTCGTATATCCACACTTTTGAAGAGTGGATACTAGGACAGATTTGATACTATTCAAATGATGTCTACGAACCTAGTTTATTAGGCAAAGTGCCTGGAATACTTTTTACTTGGTAAAAGTGTAAGTGCCACCGATATTTTAGCCATTGTTCATAGTGACGTAAGTGGGCCCATGTCTAGCTAGGCTACATGTGGATATGAATGTTTCGTGACCCTTACGGATGTGGCATCGCGTTATGGTTATGTGTTTCTTTTGAAACATGAATCGAAAACTTTTGATTAATTCAAAGAGTTTCGACACGAAATAGACAAACAGATCGGCTAAAGTATTAAACGTCACGGTTAGACCATGATGGAAAATACTTAAGCAATAAGTTTCTCATATACTTGAAAGAGTATAGTATTTTTTCAATGAGGACTCCTTCCGAAACACGTCAGTTTGACGGTGTGTCCGAACAGAGAAACTGAATTTTGTTGGACATGATAAGGTTAATCATGAGTCGCTCTGAGCTACCATTTCCTTCAAGGGATACGCTTAAACAGTGCAAAACTTATTTTGAATAAGGTTCCACAAAATTTGTTTGACAGATTTCAATTAGATATGAACAGGAAAGAAACCGGGTTTTCTCATTCCTGGAGATTTGGGAATGCTGGACATACGTTTGGATGATACCAAACTATAACCCAAATCGGATAAGTGCCTAAGTTGTAGGTTATCCTAGGGAAACCAAAAGTATAGTACTTATACAACTCACATGAGAACAATTTAATTGTTGCTCGCCATGCGGTCTTCCTAAGAGGAATACCTATATGTAGTGGTAAGTGGGAGGAAAGTAAAACTCGATGAAAATCAAAGTAATACTATTCTAGGTGACCGGCGTAAACACACAAGTATAACGCAAGCGCACGTATCGTTCAAGTATTATAAAAATATCGATCCCACGAGGACTTAATTCCTACTGTTGTTATTAATTGTTGATACTATTTATTTACAGGTATCTAATTATAGGAAGAAGGGAATTGATTGCTTTTGGTTGGTTGAATGTGGATTTGCTAAGTAAAATAAAAATAGACTCAAAAGAAAATACTAAGGAAAATAAAATAAAAGACTCAAGGATCTAGGGTCGTGACTCCACACAATATTATTATAAAGATGAATTGACTCTCTTATTTATGTGTAATAAATTAATTTGCTAACCTGGAACACGAAAAAATGCAAAAGCCTCTGTCGATGGTCAGACGTAAATACTCAGTATAACCCAATTGAACCATATGTTTATGTCAACCAAATTACCTGGATTCATTAAGATTAAGTTCCAATTATGGCTACCCTCGCCCGACAGGTATATGTTTATCCTGTAAGGAAATCTATTAAAGGGTTATCTATCCTCAAGGAAGATCGTGGGCTATTGAATCTAAGGCTGAAACCTAAAATCACTATGTCTAGTTCATTTTAAGTTTACCAAATCAATCTTATTGGTGATCAGACAACAAGAAGCATTAAGCTTAAGACTCAATAAACAAACTAAAGAATTACCAATAATAAAGAAAATCAATTATTAAGTGTGTGGATATTGTGTTTCATCACTTCCCTAGAATAAAAATAAAATGATGGGGTTAGAGGATCCACATTTAATATTTCTTATCTAGGAAGGTCACTTATTATAAAATATAAATTATTTTATATTCTGCATTCTCAGGAATTAATAATGTTAAACATTTAAAACCAGCCATATAGGCGGTAATCCATTTAGTCCAATTACACCAACCATATAGGCGGTAATTATCTGTCACATAAAGACTAGCCATATAGTCGGTAAAGTAATTTATATTTAACCCGACCATATAGGCGGTAATAAAGTCTGAAATTAATTAATCCGGTTAAATTATAATTTATAAATTATAGTTAAGTGAGATTTACCTAGATAATTATATTAAATGTTTCACCTTTTACCCCAGCAGAAATTTAACTACAAAACATAAAAGAAAAGAGAAGAAGAATAAGAACTATTATTACTACTGAAAATTAAAATACATAAATTAAATATTATTTATTTTTGCAAAAACTAGATGCAATCCTCTAAAAACAGGGAAAAGCTCCCAAGGAAAACACACCAAATGAAGTGAAGAATGCCTGAATTTATAGGCAAAATCGGCTTCTGGCGTCGCGACGCCAAGCTCCCAGCGTCGCGACGCTGGACATTGTGGACGTGGCACGCTCTGGTTCGTCGGCTCAGATTCTGGATAAGGTGATAAGGTGACACGTGGCAAGGTGGTTGGGATCTCAATTATTGTGACACGTGGCAGCTTCTGATTGGTCGGTTCAGATTCTTATCCGCCACGTGTCAAATAAGAATAAGTCAGTCAATAATTGATGCTGACGCGGCGCTGACATGGCGCTGATGTGGCGACACGTGGCAATTTGACTGTCGGCACCATAGAATCGCGACACGTGGCACGCTGTGATTGGTTGATGATGACGTGGCAGCCACATGGCACTTTGACTTGGTCAACAGGTGATGTGGATGATGATGTGGTAATGACGTGGAGTGACATTGGCGACACGTGGCGATGGCGACTGTCGGCACCGTAGGATGATGACACGTGGCACAACGCATGTTAGTAGATCAGCTGTGATGGTGACACGTGGCACGGCACACATTAGCAAAGTCAAACTTTTCTCAGATTCTGACCCGTGGACCCGGTGCACGTTAGCACTGTTCGGCGCATGTTAGACGTCGCGACGCGGAAAATTACCAAAATGCCCTTTTTCCAATTTTCACTATTTTGCTCCCTATTTGCTTCCAGTGCTTTCCAAACTTCATTTATTTGCAAAATAACAATAAAACACATCAAAACGTTCACAAAACCGAGAAACTATACAAAATATTAGGTTAAATGAGTGGGAAATAGTGATATAAATACCACTCATCACTAGGCACTGATTCCTAATGGAACACAGATAGTTCATCAAGGATGAAACTATACTAATAATCTTCGAATACACAAGAATCGCGTAAGTTGGAGAGAGTCATAAAACAACCTGGGAGGTATGGGTTTCTGATCTCACCTCATAAAGATGTCAATATTATTGAGGAATATGAACTAACTACGTATGAGGAAGTGATACAAGGTATCGACTCCCAATTATGGCAAAGTGCCATGAAGTCCGAAATGGATTCCATTTATATCAACTAAGTTTAGATACTAGTTGAAGTACCGCAAGGTATTGTGCCTAATGGTACTATATAAGTCTTCAAGAAGACATACATGGAAGACAACATACAACGTACTAAGCTAGGCTTGTAGCGAAAAGGTATCGTTATCTACATTGTGTCGATTACGACAAAACCTTTTACTCGTTTCCATGGTTAAATCCATTTCGATAATGCTTGCTGATGTTGCATGTTTCATTCATGAAATATGGCAGCTGAACGTCAAAATCGCTTTCCTTAAATGGAAACCTTTTGGAGGATGTTTACAACATCCTGACGGTTTTGTCGTACCAAAACGAGCAAACAAGGTTTGCAAGTTATACCAAATGAAAATGATTCTTGTGTATATAAGGAGGTAGTGGGAGCGCACTGACAATGAATGTCCTAAATAAATGATGACATATCATTTCTTGGAAATGATAATCCCATAAAATAAAATCGGTGAAAGCTTGGCTTTCAAGATAATTCTCCGTAGAATTCTTGGGAGAGACAACCTTTATTCTAGGAATAAAGATTTACTGGGATAGATCTAAAGGTTGTTGGCTCTCTCCGAGAACTCGTACAATGAAATAAATGTACGTGACCTGGTGTCTCATATGCTTTGAGCATATTGAGTCACAATCGGGCCAATCCATGTGATAGTCACTGGATTGATGTTAAGAACACCCTTAAGTATCTTAGATATCCAAGGATACTTTCTTATACTATGGAGAATGAGAACTTGAAGTGACTGGGTTCACCGTTGCAAGTTTCCTAACCAATAAAAACGACTATAAGTCATAACAAAGGTACTATAAAGTTTGAATAACGGAACAGTGAGCTGGAAATCTTCCAAGCAAGATACTGTTACCGAATAAACATAAAAGCGGAATATTGCTGTAGCTGAGGCAGCAATAGAAGCCTTTTGGATTGATAATAATCCTAATCAGATTAGGAGTAGTTCTGTTAGCAGCTGAGCTAGGCTTCATCACATGCTAATGAATTAATGGTCTCATCAATAATCCAGATATATACTTCAATTATTCATCTGATTCGTTCGGATCATACATCGTGGCGATGTGATGGTCGAATAAATCACATCAAATGATAACCAAGCAAATCCGCTGACGAAAGCATTTTCTCAGCAGAAATTTGAGCGAACCGTACATAGTCGGGTGTATGACACTTGAGTGATTGGCTATAGGCCAAGTGGGAGATTGTTGGATAATTATGACCCATAGCATCACTATTTGTACAGATCATGGTGTTGTTGTACAAATTAACTATGTGACAAAGGAAATTGCCCTTTTATCATTTGTAATTGGATTACCTAGATGTATAAATGATAGAAGGTCCATATGATTAGTTCCGGATTGAGATGATATGAGACAGTATCAATCCACAAAGGTTTAATCATTAAATATCCCTAGTCAGAGTATTATCGAGATTGGACATCGATAATGCGTAAAAGACTAGTATTACACTTGTGCGCGTTGTGGGAGCATGACGTCATAGTTCTCATATATTTGGGTATAGGATACTCATGCAAGTGTAATAGGAGGTTGTGTTTACCGATGGTACAGAAACAGCTTCGCTCTGGATAGACCCCTCAGAATTCCATTGGTAGTATGACTATGTGTCTATGGAAGTCCGAATCAGGGTAGGTGTATTTGGTCTTAACCTGAGACTTGCACCGCTAATACTTGCGACAATCAATATACTATGGTTTTGGTCGTCCAGGGCTTTAACAGTTCTGTGTACGCCTCTTCTGGGTATATTGAGAATCGTAATGTATTGGGTGTGATGTCAAGACAGAAGTATCACTACAGTCATAGTGGAGATGATGATCACGTAGGATACGGAACTGGTGCTCTTTTATGCTGCAGCTATCGGGATATTATGACTAGGTCATGTTTATCCGATTATAGAGACTAGTTACCAGAGATCCGATATGTGCTTCGTACGGGGCAGACACAATTCCAGCCTCAGGCCTTGCACGTGATATCCGATACTGGATCGTAATACGCAATACTACGTATACTACGCCTGATATAGATCACATATTCCTATAAGAATATTCTGGAGAATTGGGTAGGCACGATGCTTTACTAGAAGCCAACCATGTCTTGTAATCGGTAAAAACGTAGTACTAGGTACGTACGTGTTTGGATAGTCCGACGACCAGATTTACTGCCAACATATCCGGGGATCTCATGGGTCACTTCCCGAAGATTCACCGATGACGTATGACTCGCACTTTATTAATCTGGGATTAATATAAAGAGAGAAAATTAATCTGGGATTAATTACGGAGATATTTTATCTGGGATAAAATATTATTAAAAAAGAGAGAACGATTAATTTGGAATTATCGATAAAATAATATATTCGATATATTATACGAAATTAGATTTCGACGAGTTAATTAAAATTAGATTTAATTCGGGCGAACGAGTTAATTTAAAATTAATTCGCTAGCGACGTGAATAGTAATTTTGCTAGGCATAATTATTTAACAAGTGGCGGCAGTGAGCAGATTTTTCTATTCACAGCCGAGAGGATAAGGTAGGTAAGGAAGAATGAAGTTTCGATTTGATTTTCCAAATGGTCTTCCGTGCTATATCTCGTAACTAACAAAGGCAAGAGTGAGCTTGACAACAATTTAGTGTTTCAATTGTCGCGCAAAGTTTTCTTCATTTTTTTCTTTCTCAGAGAGAAAAGAGATGAAGATGGAAGTTAAGTTTTGGAAAAATGAGATTGAAAATAAAAAGAAAAATCTTTTTCCTTTTTATATCTAGGGTTTAATTTGTAATCAAATCACAAAAGTTCGGTCACCATGTCCATTTTGTAAGAAAATATTTTTATTAAATGTCTTCATAATGATATTATAATTGTTATTTATTAAAAGGATGTAACTACCATTCTTGTAATAATGAATTTTAAAATCAAATTTTAAAACCATTCACTCCCAAAAATGATATATTAATATTTAATATTTATAAGCCTTTTTAAAAAAAATAACAATAATAAATGATTATCTCAAAATCATTTATTTAAAGAAACTTTTTATTAAATTTAACATAAATTTCTATGTGTGACAAATATATTATTAATCACATTAGTAATAATAATATATGTGAGTATATAATTAGAGTATCCAATTATATTTAATTTGTTACAGTATATCGAGCTAGCACGGGGACCAAATGGACCTGCAGTTCCGAGCTCCAATAATCCCAGAATATTAATTAAACTCTTTAATTAAATATTCTGAATTATTAACTTTAGTTATTCCACTAATAACGTAAAGTTGCACTCTCGTTTGCCGTAGATATATTATATAAGCCGAACTACGTCGGTTTCCATCGATATAGTCATTACATATGGATTGACTCTTTAGGAGTATCTTATAATTAGAGTCAGGGTCAAAATATCTGTTATACCCCTCTCATTATTTTTACCTTAATTACCATTGATTCTCTAATGAACGATTTATTCATTACTATTATGAATATTTATCTTTCTATTCGTAATCGAAATATTTGAGTGCTCTAATAATTCAAGTATCGAATCAACCCTTAAGGAAGATACTCATCTACTTCTCGTAAGAATGAGTGAACTCCATATCTATGTAAAATGTCCACCGCTACACACCAAACCATGTCCTCAAAGTACGTAGCTATTGGTCGGGATTTATACACCAACCTCACATTTGTAAATCAAATGACATAGTCTGCCATGCATGAAGTCGTTGTACACTCAAGATTCATATCAATCCATATATAACTATCTAGTATATTGAAATGAATTTATTTATTTAATGAATATTATAAGAAATTCATTTCTATCTGGATCCAGTCTTATATGATCACATAATATAATGTGCCTCCATTCTCATGTCATCACATGGACGATCCCAGATCAAGGTCGTTATACATTTATCAAATGGACCACAGCTATAGATAAATCACAAACAAAGTACATGCTTTATTTGCTCTCTATAAACTATTTTAGATTACTAATTTTAAACTTAAATCATCTCGTGTATGGCACTCATGCACTAAGCTTGAAGGTACATAAATAATTAAGGGTAAACTAGACAATTTATAACATGCGATTTAAATCAAAACAATTGATAAATGAATAATGCATTTTTTATTTTAAACAAAAGGCCCCGTTTACAAATTACATGATGCTTTAGGGCATATATCCCAACAATTTCTGCTAATTTATAATTAATAAAATTTTAAAAAGTAGATAAATGTAAAATGTTTAACTTTACTTATTTCAACATTTATATATTATAAGATACTCTAGTGCATAAACCCCAACAAATACAAAGATTTTTTTGTGGTATATTTTGGTATTTGCACCAAAAGCTTGTTATTTCGCCCTGGTGTGAACATTGGTTAATCATGTTGGGAAAAAATGAACAACATTATTAATGGTTCTAGAGGGTCCTGACTAGGGGTGACAACAAGACGGATATGATAATATGTCTCGTACAATCAACAGGTACGAAAATTATTCTTTTACCGTGCAAGTCTTCGTTCACACGAAGATTTTTCTTCTATTTGAATGGAGATATCAGTACCCATAATTGACATGTCCAATCAAAGGTTATAAAAAAATATCCGCTAACCCGCTCTAACTTACCGGGCCCCATCCGCACAAGGATTTTTGTCATCCTTAGTCCTAACATAGAAAATCACCATAAATTTCTAACTCTTCTCTTTAAAACACTTCTCAAATATGTAGCCCTAATATTATTTTCGAGACAATAAAGTTGATATCTACACTATTAAATTTTAAACAAAATTATTAAATTTGATTTTCTATCATTAAATAATGACAATTATACTTAAAACGAAGAGTATTCAACTTGAAACTTCTAAAATAAATAAGATACTGGGTATTTGAAATGTTTATGTTACTTGTTAGAAGTTTAAATTCAATTGTATTTTTTTCAACCTATAACATATATTAATTATTAAATTTATCTCTCTATTATTATTGATTAATTTTATATATATATATTTATCCATTCATTAATGAACCGACATAACATCTAATTCATACACACATCCCACACAATTCTTTCTCATATGCCCATCTCAAAGAATTTCCGGATTTTCCTAATGAAATATTTGGCTATGGCAACGTGGCAACATGTTGGTGGATGTTCACTTGGCAGGAATCCAAATTGAGTTTTATATGATTTATCCCTGTTGAAAGCTAAACAAAATCTCTTCATCTGATTTGTTCAACATGGCCTCACCACGTGTCAGCGATCGATATATCAATGACATGGCAAAAAACATCTTTTGACGGCAGAACTCATAAGTAGCCCCTTAAATTCTTATCCAACATCTCATTAGCCCATCAAATTTTTTTTTTTCACCCATTAGCCCACTGAATTTTTAAAAATCGTGTATCCAGCCCATTTACGTAACGCCGTTTCGCGCGTGTAACGAACGGACCGTTAAGTGAGATTGTTCAGATTTTTTTCAGTGCCACGTAGACTTTTATAATACATCTCATTAGCCCCCTGAATTTTTATAATACATCCCATTAACCCCCCGAACTTCAATATTTTACCTATAAGCCTACATAACTCTCAAAAATGATGTTAAAAACTCTTTATAACTACATAAACCATCATTAACACAATCGTGTCTTGAAAAAAATTACAAATGGTCTATTTAATTTCATTTGAACATTAATCAATACTACTAAAAAAAAAGAAATTTTCGTTTTTAAAAAAAATAGTAAAACACAATCATGTCTAATTTTTATAAATAATTTTAGAATAAAGGTGACATAAAATATTAATTGTTGATAATTTAAGTACCATGAATTTGTGTTTAATATGTTTCGTCACCTTTATTCTAAAATTATTTATTAAAAATTAGATATGATTGTGTTTTACTATTATTTTTTTTTTAAAAGAAAATTTCTTTTTTTTTCGTAGTGTTGATTAATGTTCAAATGAAATTAAATAGACCATTTGTAATTTTTTCAAGACATGATTGTGTTGATGATGGTTTATGTAGTTATAAAGAGTTTTTAACATCATTTTTGAGAGTTATGTAGGCTTATAGGTAAATATTGAAGTTTAGGGGGCTAATGGGATGTGTTCTGTTATTTTTGCACTGTTGGCTGCCACGTCACCAACTCCAAACGGAAAAAATCTGACGTGGACGGTAAACGGAACGGTGTTACATTGAATTGGTTTGTTACACCGTTTTTAAAAATTCAGTGGGCTAATCGATGAAAATAAAAATTCGGTGAACATGTCGGATAAAAGCTCAGTGGGCTAATGATGGGTTCGGCCTCTTTTGGCCATAAACTTCCTGAATAAAGCGGAATATAATTCAGTGGGTGCTTACGTGTTACGCAGTACGTGGCAGAAGATTCATGGTGAATGAGACGACACGTGTGGAATTAACAAAACAAGGCTGAGAAGTGAGAACTTGGTCGTGGAAACCAAACAATCAAACATCACTTCAAAAACAATTTCAACATTCAACCACAACTCACATAAAATTAATATCAGACAAAACTTAAATAATAATAACCAACTGCTTTATAGTTTGACGACATTTTAGATTTTATAATTTTAATATAAACTTTAATCTTTATAATTTTAAAAATATAAATTTTAATCTTTACGATTTAATTTTTTTTATTAGTTGAATCACGTTTTATCTAATTTTTATATATAAAAGTTAGGAAAAAATGTAAAACTAATCATCTAACTTTCATGTTTTTTCATTTCAGTCCTCTAACTTTCAGTTTTGTCAATTTAGTCCTCTAACTTTCAATTTTTGTCAATTCAAGGTCCGTTACAAATTTACCGTTACTGCTACCAAAACGACGCCATTTTCATTTTTTTTTTCGAAATTAAAAAAACTAAAAAAAAAGGGAAAAAAAAAAACCTTCTATGATTTCCCCTTCTCTGATCAGAAAAGGGGATCGATTTCCCCTTCTCTAAGATTTCCCCTTCTCAGATCAGAGAAGGGGAAATCGATCACCTTCTCTGATCAGAGAAGGGGAAATCGATCCCCGTCTCAATTCCCCTTCTCTGGTTCCCCTTCTCTGAATCAGAGAATGAGTTCCTTTTTTTTATATAGATTTTTTTTTAATTTCGAAAAAAAAAATAAATGAAAAAGGCGTCGTTTTGGCAGTATTAACGGTAAATTTGTAACGGAGCCTTGAATTGACAAAAATTGAAAGTTAGAGGACTGAATTGATAAAACTGAAAGTTAGAGGACTGAAATGAAAAAACATGAAAGGTAGAGGGTCAGTTTTGCATTTTTGCCTAAAAGTTAAATATTTTTAAGCTTCCTCATCGGACAACTTTATATTAAAGTTATAAAATTAAACTAATAAATCTACTAATTAAATATCATATTACAATAAAAATACATATTATAATTTTATAAGAATTTTATTATAACAAGAAAACATATTATATTATCATATTAAAAAAACACTATTAAATTATCTCAAATTAACATAATTTCTACAATTAATTTTTTTTATTAAAATATAAAATTAAAATATCTCTATAATTATATTTTATTATTAAATTATAAAATAAAATAATAATTTATCAACATAAGAAACCTATTATAATATAAAAACATAATCTACTATGATAGTAAGAAACCTATTAGTTTAATTAATTAATTATTTTATTTATTTATTATTATAAAATTATAAAATTAAATAAAGAATCATATTACAATAAGAAAACATATTACAATCTCTTATTAAAAAAAAATACATGACACTTAAAGTATACAATTAGCCTCTACAATTAATTTTTTATTATTAAATTATAAAATTAAAACATCTTTACAATTAACTAGTACAATAAAAATATATATTATAATTTTATAAGAATTGTATTATAATATGAAAGAATATTATACTATTTTATTAAAATTAAAAAATACTATTAAATTATACAATTAAATTATAAATCTATTAAATAAGAACTCCATTATAACAATAAAATATATTATACTATCCGATTATTTTTTGAATAATATCATAGATAATCCTACAAAGAATTATATATATAAGTTAAATAATTTTTAAGTTTTCTCATCGCTTAACATGACAATTAATCCTTACAATTAATTTTTCTATTACATATTATAATAAGAATATTTATTATAATAATCTCTACAATTAATATTTTTATTATAAAATTATAAAATAATAATAATAAATTATTAAAATAAAAACCTATTACAATATAAACATATAATTTCCTATTAAAAAAAAAAGAAACTTAAATAGTAGCTGCCCACAAAACCTAGCCAAATTTTTATATTTCGGACTATTATTTGTTATTTTATTATTTACTATGCTTCAGGATGCAAACTCTGACTATTAGCTCTTTTTTCGGGGAATTAGAAATATTATTTGAGAAATGAGAGACAAATGGGTGAGGGATAAATATTACGTGTAAGTAAATCAATTATTTCATTTAGACTATAAAATCGACAAGATCCGGAGCATTGACAAGATCAATACCTAAAATATATACTCAATCCGCAGAAAGTGTGAGTCATGTGCTAGTTTTAAAATAAATTTTTACTATTTTTGAACAATTTTTAGGATATTTAAGTCATTTAATACTTATCGAATGAAAAATGACTCAAAACCATACTTTTTAATCGCCGATTAATCGACATTTAATAGAGAAAAGCTACTTGATCGATTTGACCCAACCGATTTTGGCCGATTTAACTAATATACGAACGATTTTGACTAATTAATAGTAAATCGCTACATGTCTCTTGGGGCTGTAGACATTTCATTTTTACTCATAACCCTGTAGGAAATAATTTCCCATGCGACAGAAACGTGTTAGGCACCGGGATCGACCTTGAAATTTTTTCTGCATTTTCTCATTCTAAACCAACCCTTTAGGACTTATTTTGCTTCTGTTTTTGACTATTTTTCCAACCCTGAACAGCCCCTGGACAACCCTGAAATAACAGTACAAAACATGACTGTTTTGCACATGATACGCGCGCAAAGCTCATATAAAAACACCCCATGTTTTGCATGAATAAGAGAAGCAATTCAGGTCCAATTATTTTCACCAAGACAACCCCACAACGACCATAAAACACCCGTTTATATTCCCAAATTTTCTAGGCTATAATACGACGCAAATCGAGCCCCGAATCAAGCTATAAAGAGCAGCAGTGAGCAGATTTTTCTGCTCACTACCAAAAACAACAAAAAAGAGAGAATATGATTTTGTGTTGAGTTCCAAAAGGTCTTCCGTGCTATATCTCGCAACCAACAAATGGAAGTGTGGGCTTCACTCACAAAAATTAAATCTCTAAACACTTAAGAGAATCGAATTGTCACACACTAAGTCTTTTCTTTTTATTCTTCTTCATTTTTCCTTTCACTCTTGAGAGGAAAAATAAGAACAAGATGACTAGGGTTTTTCCAAGTGAGAATTATGAAAAGAAACATATATTTTTCTTTTTATACTTAGGGTTTTGGTTGTCCAAAAATAAACAAAACCTTAACCATTTTCCATCTAAAAATTTGGCCACCCTAGGTATTTTTGTAACATCAAAATTTTATTTAATGAATTAATAATGACATTAAACATATTATCATAAAAGAAAATATAACAACCAATTTTAAATAATGAGTTTCCAAAATTAAATTTTAAATTCTTTAATTCAAAATCAATATATTAAAATATAAGTCATAATTAAATATTTACAAAATCTTTAATATTTAAATGATTATCTTAAAATCATTTAAAAAATAAAATTTTATATTAAATATAATATAAGGTTAGATGTGTGACAAATATATTATTAATCATATTAATAATAATTTATGTGAGTATACAATTGGACTATCCAATTATATTTAATTTGCTATAGTATATCGAGCTAGTTGGGGACCAAATGGACCAACAGTTCCGAGCTCCAATAATCCCAGAATATTAATTAAACTCTTTAATTAAATATTCTGAATTATTAACTTCGGGTTATTCTACTAAAAATCCAAAGTTGCACTCTCATCGCCGTAGATAAATTATATAAGCCGAACTATGTTGGTGTTCATCGATATAACCATTACATACAAATTATCCCTTCAAGAGTATCTCATAATTAGAGACTTCTATTATACCCTTCTAATTATTTTTACCTTAAGTACCATTGATTCTATAATGAACGATTTATTCATAAACATTATGAATATTAATTTTTCTATTCGTAATAGAGAGATTTGAGCGCTCTTATCGTTCAAGAACCAAATCAACCCTTAAGGGAGATACTCCTCTACTTCTCGCAAGAAGAAATGAACTCCATATCGATGTAAGACGTCCCCTACTACACACCAAACCATGTCCCAAAAGTATGTAGCTATTGGTCGGGATTGCTACACACCAACCTCACCTTTGTAAATCAAATGACATAGCCTGCCATGCAGGAGTTCGTAGTACACTCAGGATTCAGATCAATCCATATATGACCATCTAGTATATTGAAATGAATTTTGTTATTTAATGGATATTATAAGAAATTCATTTATATCTGGATCCAGTCATATATGATCACATCATATAAGGTGCCTCCATTCTAATGTCCCCAAATGGACGATCCCGGATCAAGGTCGTCATACAATTATAAAATAAACCGCAGCTATAGATAAACCACAAATAAAATACCCATTTTATTTGCTCTCTACGGACTATTTTAAATTACTAAGTTCAGACTTAAATCCTCTTGTGTATCACACTCATACACTAAGCCGGAAGGTACATAAGTAATTAAGAGTAAACTGGATAAATTACAATATGCGATTTAAATCAAAACAATTGATAAATAAACCATGCATATTTTAGTTTAAGCAAATTATTCTATTTACATTACAGGAAGCTCTAGGGCATGTATCCCAATAAACCTGATGATGAGTTTCGTACAATGGCACCACTTGAAAGTTTGGAAAGTTATAGGGTTAAACGTCGAAAGGAAAAAAAACTCCAGAGAGTGAGGAAAAACGATGGGAATAGAGCGAGTTGAAAACAGTGGGAACAAAATGAAACATCGAGAGTAAAAATAGTGAGCCAAGAGAATCTCTAGAGTTTCCACTCTTCTGGCAAGCGATTCAGCAAACTAATAAGCTTTCAGAGGCGTTTTACGAACCAAATATACATAGGTACAAACTGAGGGCTCATTTTTCCATTCATTTTGTAATATTGTTCTGACATTGTGATAATTGCATGAAAATGTACTTTGAACATCGCTAATTCAGCTTGATATCATGTATTTAATCCTAATTATGGTTTATTTTGTGCTTTGTTATTATGAAGTAATGAAACATGAATCTTGGAGTAATTATACATGTTTCGAGACCTTACGGACGCATCAGAAGCACGCGGGAAGAGCTGAATCACAGAATCGGCGAAACTAGAAAATCGACCACGCGTTGCAACACGGAAACGTATTCCAGGGTTTTTGCTTAGTTCATTTTTTACGCAAATAAGGCCTCCAAGACTTCTCTATTTAAACCCAAGTGATGAGTGGTAAATCTATCACTATTTTCCATTCATTTGACCTAATATTTTGTATAGTTTATTTGAGTTTTGTGAATATTTTGATGTGTTTTGTGTTATTTTGTAGATAAATAAAGTTTCAGGACTCTCTGGATGTGATTTGGGGCCAAAATAGTGAAAAGAACACAAAAGGGCAAAATTGTAAATTGGCGCGTCGCGACGCCTAACGTGCGCCGATCCATGCTAACGTGCGTCGGGTCCACATGTCAGAATCTGAGAAGTTTGACTTTGCTAAAGTGCGTTGTGCCACGTGTCACCATCACAACCGATCTGCTAACGTGCACCGTGCCACGTGTCATCATCCTACGGTGCCGACAATCACTTTCGCCACGTGTCAACACGTGTCACTCCACGTGTCAGCCACGTCATCATCCACATCACCAGTTGACCGAGTCAACGTGCCACGTCACTGCCACATCATCATCATCCAATCACAGCGTGCCACGTGTCGTAATCCTACGGTGCCAACAATCACTTTCGCCATGTGTCGCCACATCATCGCCATGTCAGCTCAATTATTGACTCATTTATCCGAATTGCCACGTGGCAGATAAGAATCTGAAACGGACCAATCACACGTTGACATGTCATCTCGTCGCAACGCAAGAAGAAACTTGTGCGTCGCGATGCGCGGGGCTTATTAACGCCTATAAATAGAGCTCGAAATTTCAGTTTCAGATGTACCTTCCTCTCTGAATTCTCTGATGTAAATAGGGAGTTTTATATCTAGTTTCTTTTAATTTCAGTTTTGTAATTAAATTTAATTACGTTCTGTAATAATAATAATTTACTTTATTTACTTTTTCAGTTTTTACTATTCAACATAAGGAGGTAACTTCTCACTGCTATGGTGAAAGGTAAAACTTTTATTACTGCTATTTAGATTAATCTCCATAATGATAATATATTCACTATTTAAAACTTGACTTAATAAGGATACTGCTATATTGGTCGGTTGGTAATTCATTTTAAACTAGTTTAAACCTGACCAAGCAAGGATACCGCCAGATTGGTCGGTTGGTAATTAAACTTTCTTACCACCTATATGGCAGGTTTATGGACAAATTTTGATACCGCCTATATGGCTGGTCAGACTTAATTTGACTTAATCAGGTTACCGCCTAATGGTAATATCATTACAAGTTAATATATTATATTAATGGAGATATCTAAATTAGTAGTAGTAAAAGTAGATCCTTTTACCTTAGCATTTTATTTTATTGTAATTTTACTTTTCAGTATTTATTTTACCGCATTTACTTTTCAGCAGTTTAATTTATGTCTTTTATTTTTAAGTTTTTACTCGCCCTAGTTATGTGTCGTAACTAAGTTAGTTATCTAGGGTTGTGATGAATTCTAATATCACCGGTTTATAAGGGGTTATTTTATAGTTTGGGTAATTTAAAGGTTTACTTATTAAGTCTTAAGCTTAATGCATCTTGTTAATTGGCCACTAATAAGATTGATCTGGTAAATCTAAAATAAACTTGACAAAGGAATTTTAGGTTTCAGCCTTAGACTTAATCACTCACGATCTTCTTTGAGGATAGATAACCCTTTAATAGATTTCCTTACAGGATAGAAATATACCTGTCGGGCGGGGGTAGCCATAATTGGAACTTAAACTTAATGAATCCATGTAATTTGGTTGACATAGACATATGGTTCAATTGGGTTAAACTGGGTATTTGCGTTTGACCATCGACATAGGCTTTCGCATAATTTCGTGTTCCAGGTTAGTAAACCAATTTATTACACAAACATGAAATAACCACTTCATCTTTTAAAAGATATTAGAAAGATTCACAACCCTAGGTAGTTTCTTAATATTGAATTTTCTTAACCTACTTTCGTGTAATTTTATTTACTTGTTTATAAATTAAGTCCTCGTGGGATCAATACTTTTTATACTTACGCATGTGTAAGCACCGGTCACCAAGCTCGTCCAAAACCCTAAAGGGAGAGAAAAAAAAAATGAGAAAATGAGAGAAGAAACACACAATAAAGAGCCACAAACACAATTTTGAGAGAGAAGAACGGAGAAGATTCAACCCCGACAGGATGTCTCTTCGATTTATCAAGGCTATGTCTATTCTACATGGAGAACTAATCTCTTAGGCAAAACTAAGGATAAACTCTTGTATTTAAACTCTTATATTCATGTTGTTGATTCCTAAGTACTTTTTAATATTTAATACAATCGATGCTTTGTCATTCTTTATTATCTTATGATTATATTAATCCAGAGATTGTGTTTTACTAATTTGCAAATAGGAATAGTCATGCTTCTTCTATGTGTGATTGGGGAACCCAATTGTGACTGGTAAATTATTTTATGAGTTGGTCTTCTGCTGCAGTATTGCCTGTGGGTATATTATCAACGTTAGATAGGTCATAACGATAACTTTATGTGATGTTAACATAGAGAAAATAATTCATTGATTACCTTAGAATTTAATATATTTAGAGTTGAATATCTTCTGATTGTTGGTTAGGGATATGAAACCTTCAATTGAGTAATAAAAAAAAATCAATAACTGAATATAAGAAGTTGATACAAGAGGGATTCCAGACGCTTTGCTGTTTCTCTCTATTGATAACTCTCAAAGTATTTTCCATAGTTTTTTATCTCATAACCAACTAAATCATTATCTTTTCATTAAGTTATTGCAAACGTTTTTGTTTAAGTAAATTAGTTCTTTGTAACCATTTTTCTGAGGAATCGACACCCCAATTATACTACGATAACCACGAGTAATTTTTGGGCGTAATCACATAGTATGTTCGACCGGTCTTGACCCACATCCTGCCGAACATGCATAAGTCAACACATATCCGGCTATATATGATTCCATGTTGGTATATAGGATGTAAATCCGGACATAAATTCCATAGTCAATTCCAAATAGACTATAACATGGTATGCACTCGGGATACAACTCCCTGTACCACTGAGGAATGATTATATAAAAGGCTGATTTTACATGACTAGCTTTTATTATTTTATGTTGTCTTTTAATCTGTTATTCTAGTGATGTATTTTTCTGCAATTAGTTACATGCAAAATGTCCGGCCGAACTCATTGTATATCCAGCGGATATTGACCGGCTTAAACACACACGTATAACGCAAGCGTACGTATCGTTCAAGTAGTATAAAAAGTATCGATCCCACGAGGACTTAATACCAAATCTATTAATTTTATGAGGTCAAATGATTACAGAACGTAATTAAAATTAATTACAAAACTAAAATTTAAAAGAAACTAGATAGAAAACTCCCTATTTACATCAGAGAAATTAGAGAGGAAGGTACATCTGAAACTGAAATTTCGAGCTCTATTTATAGGCGTCAGTAGGGTGTCCGCGTCGCAATGTGCAGCTCGCGTCGCGACGCGCGTAATTGTCGACGTGGCAGCTTCTGGTTCGTCGCGTGGGATTCTGGATAAGGTAATAAGGTGACACGGGGCATGGCGGTTGGGAGCTCAATGATTGCCACACGTGGCTGTTCGTGATTGGCTGATTTCAGATTCTTATCTGCCACGTGTCAATTCGGATAAATGAGTCAATAATTGAGCTGACGTGGCACTGACGTGGCGATGACATGGCACTGATGTGGCGACACGTGGTGAAAGTGACTGTCGGCACCATATAATGATGACACGTGGCACGCTGTGATTGGTTGATGATGACCGGGCGATGACGTGGCATTTTGACTCGGTCAATCGGTGATGTGGACGATGATGTGGCAGACACGTGGAGTGACACATGGCAACACTTGGTGATGGCGACTGTCGGCACCGTAGGATTGTGACACGTGGCACGACGCACCTTAGCAGATCGGCTGTGATGGTGACACGTGGCACGATGCACTTTAGCAAAGTCAAACGGTGCCGAAACTATACAAAATATAGTTTGTTAGGCGTCGCGACGCGCCAAAATTACCAAAATGCCATTTTTTTTTTCCAATTTTCACTGTTTTGGTCTCAAATCACCTCCAGAATGTCCTGAAACTTTATTTATCTACAAAATAACACAAAACACATCAAAATACTCACAAAACTCAAGAAACTATACAAAATATTAGGTCAAATGAGTGGGAAATAGTGATATAATTACCACTCATCACACTCCCAAACCTAACATTTTGCTAGTCCTCGAGCAAAATATAGAATAAAATAACATAAACATCTTTAAAATAAAATTTAACTAAACCACTTTCGTAGGGATCACGGTTGCATTTAGCGTATGCAACAAGCCTTTAAACCCCTAGGTGTCCCTAGTGGATGAGTTGTAGTCTCGTGAAGGTTTACAGCAATGATACCCACAAACATTTTACAAAAGTAAAAAGGTAGTGAAACTAATGCACACAAAAGCAAAAAGACAAGCGAAAAGAGAATAAAGAAGTCAATGACTAATCAGGTGAAACTTATACTCCAAGTAACTAGTTGTTTTCTTTCTTTCTAAATTACTGAATAAGTAAATTCTCCGATTATATTTACCATTCTCCATATACACAGCCAACAAAATATTAAACAACTCATTTTTGCCCACAACAGTCATAAGTGCAGTTGATAAGAGAGTAATATTTTTGTCCTAAAGTTTTATCAGAATTCACACATTTTTGTAGCAATGAAATAATTTTTCTGATTTTTTCTTTGATTTTTGATTTTTTTTTTATTTATATACAATATATTCCATCTATGTAACGAGTGTTGGGTCGGTGACTCCCAAACCAGTTGGCTTTAGGGCACCAGGTGTTAAGACACCACTACGGACTTAATTACTCAGACTTTAGATATATATATTTTTGCAGCATTTTTGATCAATGTAGCGAGCTTTGGGCCAGTGACTCCCAAACCAGTTGGCTTTAGGGCACTAGGTGTTAAAACACCCTTACAGACTTAATAACTCGGATCTCATATGTTTTTTTTTACTCCATCACTTTTTGAGATGCTTCCTCCAATTAAATTAGAGCACTGAATATTACAAACTTTTCAATTTTAGCTCATGTCCGTATGTTACAATCCATGTTGATAATATCTGCTAACTGAGCATATGAAGATCCATTTTAGTCAGTTTTATGGAGAATTTACAAATTAAATAATTTAAAATGAAATAAACAAAAACTAACTTGTTTCAAAAATGGTTTGGGATACGTCTTAGGAGTGAAAACTCCTTACTAGGGGTGGCAATTTGGGTCAGGATTCGTTTATTCGTTCGATTCGATTCGCTTTAAAGCGAATACGGGTTTGGAAAAATGGATTCGTTTAATAAATGGGTCAATTCGATTCGATTCGTTTGTTAAACGAATCGAATCCGAATTTGAGTTCATCAATTCGTTTAGGATTCGTTTATTAAACGAATCATAAACGAATCGAATTCGTTTAAGACCTGTTTACTTTTATTACAAATTTACCCTTAAATATTCGAATATATGTTTAACTGCACGAAGGATATTTTAGTAATTATATGTGTTTAACCTAAAAATCTAAACCTAAACTTCATAAAACATTTTTCCCACTTCCCAGCCGCCTCTCTCAAGTCTAGCCTCATTTTCCAAATCTTGAATCCATCTATCTGGAAGAATTCGCTTGAGCTCCAATACACAATAAATACAGCCACCCATTTCAGTTGGAGGGCATGCAATACTTCCATTTTCATTAGCATTCCACCAAACTAATGGCTCAACATGATCATCAGGAGTTCGAGTAAGGCACAATTTCGGCAGAGGATCCCCACCATGTATGTAACCATAACCTCTGTTGATGTATTGAAACTTCAGTTCAGCACGGTCTGAAAGTCTTCCCTCACGAATCTCCTTCAACAAGTGAGAAAGAGTTCATATGAACACTTTGGGCAGCTTCGATGAAGATCATTGATTGAAGTTGCACAATGGTTGCTGCTTAAAGACCAAAAATATAACCAGTAAGATCTTCGAGAATAATACAACCAATTAAATACAAATAGTAACGAATCGGATGCAAATAGTAAACGAATCAGATGCGAATAGTAAACGAATCAGATATAAATAGTAAACAAATAATAAATTCTATTCGATTCGTTTGATTTATATAAACGAATAAACGAATCGAATACGAATATTTGTTTATTAAACGAATCGAATACGAATCCTAATATCAGGATTCATTTAATAAACGAATCGAATTCGAATTTAGTGCATTACGATTCGATTCATTTAGAATTCGTCACGAATTCGATTCGTTGATTCATTTTGCCACCCCTACTCCTTACTCAGCTATCTCTTACCAATTTAACCTTTTTAGTCAAAATAAAAACACAAAAACGCAAAATATTTTTGTAATTTTTGAAAATTTTTCAATTTTTTTTTTATTTTACGAAATATTTTGGACTAAAAATAAAAACAACACACAAACTAAAAAACAAGGTACTGAAAAACTAATTCCCTCCCCCAAACCTAAATGAGACATTGTCCCCAATGTCTTAAACAGTAGAAGAAGAGTTTAGAAGATAATACATGGTTAGCTGAAATTCTACAGGAAATTAAAGGTTAAGATCCAAATTAATCCGATGCCTCTTACCACGATCGTCCTCGGACCAATTTATCTTTGAAAGGATAGGATCAACTTTTGGTTCATAGGCTAAGAGTTGGTCTATTAGATCCAGAGCAGTTCTGGCAGTATAGAGGAGTTCTTTAATAGGTTTTGACACGAACCCATTTCTCCAAGCATCATCAAGAAACACACAAAGAAAATCATAAAATCCTTCAACGTTGTACAGTCCAAGCGGATTCTGGTGTATGTTCAGGTTCGCCCAAGATATCACTATAAAAAATTTCCTCCAATGTGCCCAAGCCACCTGGCAAAGCAATAAAAGCATCAGCACGGTTAATCATTTCTACCAATCGTTCAGTCATACCTGGCACGATCAGTTCCTCTCCGTTTGATGGTTCAATAAGATTTGCCTCTGCCAAAGGTTTTGGGATGATTCCCAAAACGTTACTGCCTCATTCCTGTACGATATTTGAAACGATCCCCATTAGTCCAAAATTGCCTCCACCATATACTAAGTGCATATTCCTTGCAGCTAAGACTCGACCCAATTCATGTGCTGCTTTTACGTATTGTGGCTTAACACCAACACTAGTACCACAAAACACACAGATGTTTTCAACTCGTCTTCTTAAAGTGGCTTCCATGTTTTACTCTGGATGTCTTCAAAAGTGCAATGATGAGTTGAATTTATAACACCTGAAAAGGGTGAGTAAAATAATAGCACTAGTACCTGCCAAATGACAATTATTAGTTAACAGTAAAATAAATCGTGATAGTAAAAAAGGTCTGGATCCTGTCGGAGAAAATAAAAGAAAACTACAAAACAAATTACAATTATTAGGAAAAGACAAAGAGATATAATATTATAAAAAAATTAGCGGCTTGATTGATGTCTATGCGTCAGGGACAAACATCCCATCAAATTTTCTTATAAATTGGCAAACACGGTCTTTTTGAGTCAGATTCCCGAGACTTAACTGTTGTCTTTCTTTTTGAAATTGTGTATGTAATTTGCGAATGGCTATATGAACATATCCACTGGGATGCGTCACAAGAGTTGAAGATATATTATCTACAGACTCCTTACTCAAGCCATCCCTAATGAATTTAATTTTATCTTCGCGATTATCAGACACCATTCCTAAATAACGACAACGAGTATTGCAATTCCAGCCTGCACATTTGTAACAAACACCCATTTGCTTAGCTCTACGTTTCTTTGCATTGGTGCTTCTTCCAAAACCAGGCAAATGTGAAATAAAAGATTCATAAGACTCACCTGCCAATCGGACCCGTGCTTCAATTACCCAACGAATATCATTAGGAACACCATGGATCATTAGTAATATCATCCATTCTAAGCGAGCTTTGTAGACTTTCATCAGAGACTTTTGAGGGAGAGAATGAAATTGCTTGTGAAGTTTTGCGAGAACTTCTTCCATCCTGAAATGTCTTAATCTGCAAAAACTAAACACACCAAATTAAATCACACCAAATCACAATATATACACAAATTACATTGGTTGCCTCCCTGCGAGCGCTAAGTTTAAAGTCGTCAGCTAGACGTGACTTCTCGATCGTTAGGCTGGATCTGAACTGTGACACTTTCTTTTTGTCGCTCAAATGATTCTCCCCAGTAGTGCTTGACACGCTGACTGCTAACCTTGAATGTTTCGTTGGTGTTGGGATCCAGTAACTCAACAGCTCCATATGGTAAAACCTGAGTGATCACAAATGGACCTGACCACATTGATTTCAACTTTCCAGGGAAAAGTTTCAACCGTGAATTGTACAACAACATTTGCTGCCTTGGTTCCAACTGTCTGTGCACTATTTTTCGATCATGCCATTTCTTGGTCTTTTCTTTGTACAATCTGGCATTCTCATAAGCCTGTAAGCGAAATTCCTCCAATTCGTTGAGTTGGTGAAGTCATTTCTCTCCTGCAGCTTGTGAATCAAGATTCAACTTCTTCAGTGCCCAGTACGCCTTGTGTTCAAGCTCAACTGGCAGATGACACGCTTTTCCAAACACCAATCAATATGGGGACATACCAATGGGTGTCTTATAACCTGTTCGGTAGGCCTATAATGTATCATCTAGTTTTGTAGACCAATATTTCCTTATTGATCCAACAGTTCTCTCCAAGATTCTTTTGATTTCCCTGTTTGAAACTTCAACCTGTTCATTTGACTGTGGATGGTAAGCAGTGGCAACCTTGTGAGTAACTCTGTATTTGGATAGGAGTGCATCAAAGTATCTGTTACAGAAATGTGAGCCACCATCACTGATAATTGCCCAAGGTGTTCCGAATCGAGTGAAAATATTCTTTTTCAGGAATTTGATCACCACTTTTGAATCATTGGATTGTAGTGAAATTGCTTCAACCCATATGGAGACGTATTCTACAGCAACCAAGATGTACAGGTTTCCGAATGATGGAACAAAGGGTCCAATGAAATCTATACTCCACACATCAAATATCTGCACTTCCAGAATGTTTTGCAACGGTCATTCATTTCTCTTCGAAATATTCTCCATTCTCCGGCACCTGCCACATTGAAGAGCAAAAAGATAAGCATCTTTAAAAAGAGTGGGCCAGAACAAACCTGATTGTAGGACTTTGGCTGCAGTTTTATTTCTGCTGAAGTGTCTGCCATATGGTGATGAATGACAGTGCTGCAAAACACTGTTGACCTCCTCTTGTGGAACACACCGTCTCAATAATTGATCAGCACACCGTTTGAACAGGTACGGCTCATCCCAGACATAGTGCTTGACTTCTTTGAAGAATTTCTTCTGTTGCTGAGTTGTCCATTTCAACGGCCATTTTCCTGACACAATGTAGTTGACATAGTCAGCATACCAAGGGGCATCTTGCTGTTTCATGGCAAACAGCTGTTCATCTGGAAAATTTTCTTTGATTAACAGATCTTTGCCAGCTGTTTCTCCATTCTCGAGCCTCGATAGATGATCTGCCACTTGGTTTTCTGTCCCTTTCCTGTCTTTGATCTCCACGTCAAATTCTTACCGAAGAAGTATCCAACGGATCAATCTAGGTTTGGCATCTTTCTTCGTGATCAGATATTTGATTGCTGAATGATCTGTGTAGACCACCACTTTGGGACCCAGTAGATAGAAGCATAATTTGTCAAAAGCGTACACAACTACGAGCAACTCCTTTTCAGTGGTTGTGTAGTTGAGTTGAGCTTCATTCAAAGTTCTGCTGGAGTAGTAAATGGTGTGAAAAATCTTTGCTTTGCGTTGTCCCAAAACTGCACCTACAACAAAATCACTAGCATCACACATTACTTCAAATGGAAGGGTCCAGTCTGGTGCTACAATGATGGGGGCAGAAATCAGCTTTTGTTTTAAGATCTCAAAAGCTTCCTGGCATTCTTTAGTGAAGTTGAAAGGCACATCCTTCTCCAGAAGATTGCAAAGAGGTTTAGAAATCTTAGAAAAGTCTTTGATAAATCTCCTGTAAAAACCTGCATGTCCAAGAAAACTCCGAATCCCTTTTACAGATGTCGGCGGAGGTAGTTTTTCAATTGTTTCAATCTTTGCTTTGTCTACCTCGATTCCTTTTTGTGAGATCTGGTGTCCAAGAACAATGCCCTCTTGTACCATGAAATGGAATTTCTCCCAATTGAGCACCAGGTTTGTATCTTCGCACCTTTGTAACATCTATTCCAAATTTTGCAAGCAGTGGTCAAAAGAATCTCCAAACACAGAAAAGTCATCCATAAAAACCTCCATACTCTGCTCCAGCATGTATGAGAAGATGGCTATCATGCAACACTGAAATGTAGCAGGGGCATTACATAATCCAAATGGCATTCTGCGGAAAGCAAAAGTACCATAAGGACATGTAAATGTAGTTTTCTCCTGGTCTTCTGGTGCGATGGCAATCTGATTGTACCCTGAATATCCATCCAAAAAATAATAGAACTCATGTCCCGCCAGTCTGTCTAACATCTGGTCAATGAATGGTAGCGGAAAATGGTCATTTCGTGTTGCTTTGTTCAGCTTTCGGTAGTCCATGCATACTCTACATCCAGTAACCGTTCTGGATGGGATTAGCTCGTTCTTTTCATTGGTAACCACAGTGATTCCTCCTTTCTTCGGCACACACTGCATAGGACTCACCCAAGTACTATCTGAGATGGGGTAAATGATGCCAGCATCCAACCATTTGATGATTTCTTTCTTTACGACCTCCTTCATGATTGGATTGAGTCTCCGTTGATGTTCCACTGTGGGTTTGTACTCATCATTCATCAGAATCTTGTGCATGCAAAATGATGGACTAATTGTTGGAAAATTATGACCCATAGTGTCACTATTTGTACAGATGATGGTGTTGTTGTACAAATTAACTATATGACAAAGGAGATTGCACTCTTATCATTTGTGATTAGATCACCTAGATATATAAATGATAGGAGGTCCCTATGATTTGTTCCTGGATGGAGAATGATATGAGACAATATCAGTCCACGAAGGATAAATCATTAATATCCCTAGTCAGAGTATTATCGAGATTGGACATCGATAAATACGTAAAAAACTAGTATTACACTTGTGCGCGTTGTGAGGGCACAACTACATAGTTCTCATATATTTGGGTATAGGATACTCATGCAAGTGTAATAGGAGGTTGTGTTTTACCGATGGTACGGGAAACAGCTTCGCTCTGGATAGACCCCCTCAGAATTCCATTGGTAGTATGACTATGTGTCTATGGAAGTCCAAAATCAGGGTAGGTGTATTTGGTCTTAACCTGAGACTTGCACCGCTAATACTTGCGACAATCAATATACTTTGGTTGCGGTCGTCCAGGGCTTTAACAGGTTCTGTGTACGCCAATGCTGGGTATATTGAGAATCGTAGTATGTTGGGTGTGATGTCAAGACGGAAGTGTCACTCAAGTCATATGGAGATGATGGTCACGTAGGATACGGTACTAGTACTCTTAAGTACTGCAGTCATCGGGATAAAATGACAAGGTCATGTTTATCCGATTATAAAGACTAATTACCAGACATCCGACATGTGCTTCGTACGGGGCAGACACAATTCCAGCCTCAGGCCTAGCACGTGATCATCTGATACTGGACAGAAATACGCAATACTACGCCTGATATAGATCCTTTATTCCTGTAAGGATATTTCCGGAGAATTGGGTAGGCATGGCGCTTTGCTAGAGGCCAACCTTGTCTTGTAAATCGGTATAAACGTAGTACTTGGTACTTACGTGTTCGGATAGTCCGATGACCGAATTTACTGCCAACATATCTGGGGATCTCATGGGTCGCTTCCCGAAGATTCACCGATGACGTATGACTCACACTCTAAATTAATCTGGGATTAATTAGAAGAGAGAGAAAATTAATCTGGGATTATTTGCGAAGTTATTTTATCTGGGAGAAAATATCATATAAAGAGAGATAACGATTAATTTGGAATTAATCGATAAATTAATATATTCGATATATTAATCGAAATTGGATTTCAACGCGGAATTAAAATTAGATTTTAATTCGGGCGAACGAGTTAATTTAGAATTAATTCGTTAGCGATGTGAATAGTGACTTCACTAGGCGACGCAACAGAAAATTTGTTATTTGGAATTAGCGAACCCGAGCCTGAGATTATTTGCGAGCGCATTCGTATTTCGAATTCGAGTGCGGCACGTCAAATCAAGCGTCAAATAGCTAGTCACTTCAAGCGTCAAATCACTTGTCACTTTGAGTGATGTGACTTGACAACTTGATTGACTTGATGTGAGTTGATGTGTGTGGTTGGCATTGATGGCTTTAATTGGTTTGACTTTTCTAAAGCCAAAATTGGTATATGTTTTTTGAAAACAAATAAACCAAAATCAATTACACATTTTCATCATCTCTCCTCTCTTTTATCTCTTCTCTCTCTCGCCCAAACAAGGGCTTTTCTTGTTCTGTTTTTGGAAAAACCGTGAGCAAGAAGGGAAGCAAGTGTGGATTTTGTGGCAAAAATCAAGAGAGCTAGCACTCCGAGAGACATGCGAAGGTGATAGGGAAGTCCAACCATGAGCTAGGAATCGTTTGACGAAGCTTGGAGCTCAAAAACTTGAAGATGGAACCGAAAATGGAGGGCTGTGATAGTGCACTGCTGTGACCTTGGAGGGAGCAGATTTTCAGTTTTTGTTTGTCTCCGCGTCGCTTAACCGATCGATGTGAGTATTCCGCAACTTCTTCGATTTGTATTCGCACATATTTCATGCTTATTATTGATCTTGGGACCTTAATAGAAACCAACAATGGCATCTAGAGCAAGGTTAAAGCATGAAAAAGTTTAGGGCTTAAAATTTGGGTAATTTGTATTTGAGCATGATTTGAATAAATTGGATGTTTGAGTATGCTTAATACATGATTAATTGAAGTTTGATTAGATCAGTTTCAAGAAAATTAGTTTGGAACAATTTTTGCCCAAAATTTTATGTTGGCCGAGAGGTTTAGAGCGTTAAATGTCTTGGAATTTTTTGATTTTTTGTTCATTGGATGAATTGGAATCGTTTGGGGATATTGATTTAATGTCGAATTGGATTTAATTTGATTGAATTCGAATCGGACATAAAATGCCCTATATTGCCGAGACATGTAGCATGTAAAATTGGGTTTGATTTTGATCAAAATGTGTTGGACATGTGATGATGAAAATGAGCATGATTAGTTGTGTTAATTGATGTTTTAGAAATGTTAATTGGATAATTAATTGTGTTATACACTTTAAGTAATTAAATTATGAATTTGGAATTTGGTAATTTAATTATTTAGGGCCTTAAATTGGATTTGGGCTTGTTTTGTTGTAATTGGGCTTATTGGGCTTGGTTGTACCAAGTTGGGTTTAGGCCAAATGGATTGGATCCAATTGGGCCCAAAATCGCATCCATAAAGCCCAAATGCGACTTAATGGACCTTTAAGATTAATTGGGCCTAATGGGCCAAAATTAATTTCTGGGCTTATGGGGTAATTCCCAGATTGGATTTTGGTTATCGGTTTGACCCGAGTTGACCAAAAGTCCACGCCTTAAGAAATTAATTAAAAGCCCATTGGACTTTAATTAAATTGACGTTGGACATTAATCGGGCTTTGAGACCCGTAACGATTAAATTTGGAATTTAAGTCATAAAAGTTCATTAATAAAGTGTCGTAATTAATTTGGAATTAAATAAGCGAATTAGAATTGAATGCATATTAAATTGGATTTAATGATGTAGTTTAATTTAATTCGAGAATTCGTACTTTGAGTACTTATTCGCAAAACGAGTTTGACTCGAGCAAAATCAAATCGTTGTTTGAACATTGGATGATCACTAATTATCAGATTAATTAATTTGATTAGATTGATTGATAACATGCTTGTGTGAACATGGTTGCGATGCATGAATAATGTATATCGGATGGATATTAGATGGGTGGGACAATTTTAGAAATTGTTGTAATAAATTTGATTTATTAAATTGGACCTGCGTGTCCAGCCTTATCACCTCCTCATTCTTTGTATTCTCTTCTCACCTATTCCCCTCAATGTAAATGAGGTTTCTTTAGAAGTGTAGTGTAACGGGTAGAAGTAAATACATGTGCTAGCGGGAGAGAGAAATGGAGAGATTTGATCTAGGATCAATGTGTAAAGTATCCATTCGCATATCATTATTATTTATTTATACGCGCTTTATTATGTGTTTAGAATGCATGTTTAAGGGTGTATGATGATGAGACCTTAACAAAGATAATAAATTGGTTGCCAATTTGCACTCGAAAAACCCTCGCAAAACATTAAGCGTTTTTCCTTCCATTGAGTGATTCTAACTCAAGATCCGAGACTGGCATTGGCTTGTTGGCCAAAGTCAAGGCCTTTGTCCGTCGAGGATGTGTTTGAATCACGAAGGTTTTGTTCTATATTGGTGTCTTGTCCAAGTTGTGGTTTGTTGGCCAAAGTCAAGACCACTTCTTGTCCATCGACATTGATTACGAAGCTTTCCATGGTCAATGGGTCGCGCTTAACTGGGATCACTAAGTTTGTTGTGCCAAAGCCAAGGCTTAGTTGATTCAGAGGAAAAAGGTTAGGTAATACATTGGATGTATTGGCATATATAAGATATATATTTCGGACTTAGATGTCCCCCTATCGGATCTAGGAATTGGATTGGATCCAATTGATCTTAGAGATCTACCTAGTTAATTATCATACAATTTGTTGGCCAAAGTCAAGATTGTGTGATATTTAACGAGATCCTAGCCCACTAGGAAACACGGTTTCCCGAGTACTCGACAGAGGGTTAGAGGCTCGCTGAAAAATAGTGGGAGGCAAAATTGAATTTGCAATATTCATTTAATTACTTGCCATACGCGCTCAAACAAATATCATTCGTCAAATTATTAAATGTTAGTTGGACTAATATTTAAATTGTTGTTTTAATAAATAGTTGGACTATATTCAAACTATTCATTTATAGTTGATTTTATAATTGGATTATAGTAATCAATATAATTGATTTTTTAATCTATTAAATTATAGTTTTGATTAATAGTTGGACTATTGTAATCATTATAATAAATAGTACCTAAATCGTTGATTAAATAGTTGACTATTAAAATCAAGATTAAATTGAAAATTGACGTTTAATACATAATCCTAGGGAAAATGTATTTAAATGGTTTTTAATTTCAAATTGGGAATAAAGTTCAGGATGGTCCTAGAAATAATAAGTTATTTTAATTTGATAAATAATATATTAAGCCTAAGCCCGGAGTTAAGCAAACAGTAGAGCATAATGTAGACACTGCATTTTTGCATATCATGCCCAATGACGAGTCTCGTAAGGAGGCACTACCTTTTTCATGTCATGGAAGTTGCAGGAAACGGACGTCGGAAGGGTAAAGTCGGAAATCAGAATTATGGTTGAATTTAACTTGGTTATCTAGCTTCGATTTGATCGTTGGATCTCCGCGTATGCTCGGCCCGAGAACCCATAAGCCACCAATGCACCAAACCCAAATACTCAAGCCCACCAAAAGAACCCAAATCCATACCCAAACATACCAAAAGAACCACACCTCACGCCCAAACACCATACCACACATCCACCTTTCCTTTATTTTCCAAATCATTAAATATCCCCTCCATTTTTCAAACAACAACCCCACACCATTTAATTCTCACGCCACTTTCAACAACAATTTAATAACCTCACATGCCTCACCCCTCTCATTTTCAAAAGTTTGCCTACCCATTAAATAAACCTAAACCCTCTAACCCCCACCAAATAAAAACATTAATTGCCTCATTCCCCACTCACCATTATAAAAACAAAGGCAGAACACCTTGCTCCGGGGGGGGGAAAGCTAGAAACCATGCACGTGAAATATACATAAACACCATAGCCACACGTCCCCATTCCCTTCAATAAGCTAAAACACTCAAGCGCCTATCCCCACTAATCAACCTTCAGCCCTTCATCACGCACACACTACACTCACACACCACCTTTAAATAAAACCTCTTCACACGCCATAGGCCCCCAGACATCAAGCAAAAACCGACCACAACACTGCCACCATCACGCATCAGCCCCTTCACTGCCTTTGATCACGCACTCACCATTTTCCCAAAGCAGCTCACCACTTCCATCCACTGCACATTAATTTCCCTTTAACACGCCAACAAATCTCACCCCAAATTGCCTCTTCACTGCCCTGAAGTTCACGCCCCATATAGCCCCATTTTCCTTTTAAAAACACGCCACAACTGACTCTACTCTATTTCACCACCCCACTGCTCACGCCTTAAGACCTTGAACCAGCCCCTACATTCAGCTTCCAATTCATGCCATTCAGCCCTCCATTTTAGCCTCTGATCCACGCTCATTGCAGCCCCTATTGATCACGCAAACTGCCCCCATTACAGCCCCTATTGATCACGCAAACAGCAGCCCATAACTATTGGAAATCACCCCTAAAACAGCAGCCCAAAGTACCACGAAGCAGTAGCCGAAGCAACCAGAACAGTGACCTGAAGGACAGCAGCAAGGCGACAGCAAAACAGAGGGAAAACAGCGAGCAAATCAGCAGGATAACCAAGGAAAAGGACAACCAGTGAACCAGAAAAGTTGCGGAACATCAACCCTTCCGGCGGCCGTGAAACGCGCTTCCAAAAGACAACGAAAAAGGTTAGACCTGAGGGTTTATATTATAAAATTCTCTCACATGAAAAATGTATTATGTGTTTAATGTGTTAAATTAATTTAGTATGTTGTATGAAACTTATTTGCATGAAATAATGATTTAAGAAATGTATTTTTGTTTGATTAACATGAATGATTAGTTTAGCATGTCATTTAGAATTAGTTTACATGAAATAATGACGTAGAAATGCATGTAGTTTATTTGGCTATTTTAGCATGTCATTTAGAATTAGTTTACACGAAATAAATGCAATTTATGTTTCGGTCGCATGAATGTTATTAATTAGTACGTGATGTAATTTTGGGTGAATGGAATATGTGTTCCTTTTTTGTGGTATATTGGATGGAAACCCGGACATAAATTCCATAGCCGAATCCGAATGGACGGTAATATGGTTTGCACTCGGGATATAACGCCCCGTACCACTTAATAGGCTCACATATTTCATTTCACTTAAATTTGTATTTGAAGCATGATTATGTTGTTGTAATGTTGTTTTATTTTAAGCGTGATGTGATTAATTATTTTTGTATCAAGAATTTAAGTTGTAATGCGCTTAGAATAATCTCCACCAATGCATGCCTCGTAAACTAGGTTAATATTACACAAATCCAATCATTACAAATGACATAAGTAAGGGACCATTCCGAACCCAACGGTTTGAGGTCTTCCCTTGCGAGGGGTGAGTGCGGCCTTAAATCATTTTCCCGGTTCACACCGGGTGGCGACTCCATCATTCTCCGGTTTAGTCCCCCGTGGGCTACTCCGTACTCCCAACTAGGCCCTGAGTCTAGAACAGCATGCGTCGCCCAGTTTCTGTTGTCTACAGTCTGGCGACTCCACTGGGGATAGAGAATCGGCCTCGAAACATGTCTTGTAATGGTTGGATTTGTGTTTTAATTAACCATGTTTACTGTAAGTTTAAGGAATTTAATCAAAGACATTGTTAGGGCTAGGTGATGTTTGGTGTCTTCCTTCACTCACTACCTTTTTACAAGGAAAAGCTGTGAAGGCACCTAGATAATCATTTTCCTAGGGGATGGTTGGTGTCTTCCTTCACTCACTACCTCTTTATAAGGAAAAGCTGCGAAGGCATCTAGATAATCATCTCATGTGATAGACTAATTTGGAGGACTCGTTGTTTATTCCTGTCACCAAGCGATAAGAGCCTAAGGGGCTTGGGTATCCACAGCGAGCCTTGCTCCGCCCTCCCTCTGGGGAATCTACAACGGGAAGTCCATTTGACAGTTAGTCACATACCTTAACTTGTTGACATATAAGGTACACTCACTTGGTCGTTTAAACCCTTGAATGGGGAGTCCTAGTTGTGGGTAATCCTTTGTCAATAAGGGCCTTTGTTTACATTCTTGAAACCTACACATGAACCTTAGTTTTTTATGACCTTTAGAAATTATTTACTATTGCTTGTGCTTATGGGCCATTTCCATCTGGAGGCAGTTGGACCTTTTATCAGAAATGCGAACTTGTTGGGCCATTTAAACTGGGGCGAGTTCGCATCTTATGACTATTAGGCCCAAAGTCTCTAAAATGTCAATGGGCCATTTTTGTAGAAACTATCATATCATGTTTGCATCATCTTTCTTCTATGCTTGTGTTTGGGAACATTGTCGTTTGGATCCACTTGGACCACTTGTCATGGGATATGGGCTTGTTGGGCCATTTAAACTGGGACAAGAACATTTTTCATGACTATTGGGCCAAAGGCTTCTAAGTGATTAATGAGCCGTTTTGCGATTGTGTTCGGAACGTTACTATTTAGATTTAGTCGGGCTCTTTGCCATGAGATGTGAACTCATTGGGCCATTTAAACTGGGATGGGTTCACTCCTATGATAACTAGCCCGAAAGATTCTAAAATAATAACGAGCCGATTTGTTTGATTGTTCGAGAGTTTTAATTTATTTTAGTATGTTATATGTACCTCATACACCTCACGCATACATGCATCATGCTAACCCTTATGTTTCAAAAGCCATCATAGATACCTGTTGGGTTAGGGAAGGGAAAAGACTCACCAAGAAGACAGTAACAACCATGAGTGGATCAGAAAATGAGATATCCCGCGTGGATCAACTAGAGAACAATCTCACCAAGGTTACTGAACAGTTGCAAGCCTTGGCTATTGCTATGGCTAATATGGTTGTGCCCCGTGCTGGGGGAAGCTCTGAAAATGAGAGGCGTGAAGAGCCTCCGAACAAGACTAGTGATGACATCCCCGCTTTTGATGATGATATGGCTGATTATGCTGCTGAGAGAACAGTTGGGTCTCGGGCAGAATTGCAGAAACTCCGTGACCAGGTAGAGTCAGTTACTCGTAAGATGAAGGGTAAGGACGAAGACTTACTAGACTATGATTCGATGACTTTCGAAGAACAATTGCCTGCTCAGTTCAAGATGCCCGATATGGCTAAGTTCAATGGGAATGGAGATCCAAGAGTGCATCTCCGACAGTTTGTGTCAGTCATGAGTTCAGTTGGCTTATCTCAGCGCCAAGTGCAGAAGATGTTTGGAATGTCGCTTGAGGGGGCACCCGTAGTATGGTATCACAGCCTTGAGAAGAAAGTTAAGGAAGATTGGAGGGAACTAGCTGATGCTTTTCTAAAGCAATATGTTACTGATCTGGAGATTGATCTGTCACTCCGGGATCTGGAGAATATTAAACAGAAGCCGGAGGAGAACTTCAAAGACTATGTAGATCGCTGGAGGAGTCAACTTCTGAAAATGCAGACTCGACCCTCAGAGAAAGACCAGATAAAGATGATCATCAAGGGCACCAAACCCTCTATTTATGGTAAGCTGAGGAGGATGACCTCCATGATCACAGATTTTCGACAGTTGAGGGAAACCGTCATGGACATTGAAGAAGAGGAAACTGAGAATAGGAAGTTCTATGGCCAGAATAAAAGAACTTTTGGAGGGCCTTCAGAGACCAAGCCCACTACTGCTGAGATCGCTACCGTCAAGAGCAGACGATTCTCCAATTTGGGTAGACCTATGTCTAAGGTGCTTGAAAAACTGAAAGCGCAAGGACTTCTAGAACCTTTGGAACCTAGACCCTTTCCAAATCATGTGCCACCTCACATGAACTTAAACCAGTACTGTTACTTCCACCAGGAAAAAGGCCATGACACTGATAACTGCGCCCGCCTCAGACATGAAATCCAAAACCTCATTGATGCTCATAAAATACCCGACCCAGAAAAGGAACAGCCAAACACATACCATAACCCTCTACCTAATTACCACTCTGTTCCACCACCCACATACATGATCGACTCCGGTCTACCCGAAAGCTTTGTCCTCCAAACTCTCAACCACCCAATTTCTTACGTGGGGAAAGGAGATGGCAGTAATGAAGAACCATAGACTGAAGAAGAAAGACAATGTCGCAGACAATGAAGATGTTTTCCCCGGTTTATTTGCAAATCTGTTTTTTTTAGACATTAATTTTGTTCGAACCTCTTTCATGATAATAAAGAAGTTCATTTCGCTCACTTGCTCGAGTCTCTCTCGTTCAACCTGCACGATATGAGTATATTTGACAGCTGGCGATACCATGATATTCAACAATACTCAGAACACGGGGAATTCTCGAAGGAAGAACAGCTATTCAGAAAATGGGAAACAGGGCAGTGAGACTGCCAGAGAATAAGTTCACCGAGCTGATCGATGAAGACAGATTGAAGCAGTTTTCAGCCTAAGAGAGAAAAGACCAAGCAGTCACCAAAGGAATTGGCAGAAGACCTAACCTGACGGGATAGGAAATTCATACATGCATACACGTAACCTGCATCCCTTGTTGTATTTTGTTTTTGCAGATTTCAAACGAAAGAGAACCCGCAGGGGGCGAACAGAAACATATGGCACCAAGGAGCACAATGAGGATCCAATCCATCATGAACAGGGAAGACCTCTACACTTACATACACATCGCATGCACATATTTATTCTGTTGTCTTGTATTTGCAGATTTCAAAAGAAGAAAATTGGAGAAAGCGGCAAAAGCAAGCCAACAAGAAACAACAACAGTGTTATCGGTTTCAGGAATGAATCGGAATCAGTATCAGTTTCAGGAAAGAATCCCAGGGTTGAGGCCCACGCTAGTATCAGTTTCAAGAAGGAATCCTCAAGGGGCGAAGCCCAGGTTTTCAACAGTTGAAATGAAGAATTCCATGGAGAGAAGTCTTTGATAGATAGACATATGTTCGGTGATGACATTGTTTGCTGAATGGGGAAACCCCAGAAACGATAAGTGTGAGGCACGCTCTCTTCTGGCATTCTGAAAGGATTGATCTTGGCTAGACTCACGAGCACTTGACAGAATCTCAGCAGTAGAAGCCTGAGTAATTACCGAGGTGACTAGTTGAAGAGATGATGAATCGATGAATGACCGTTTGCCTAGAGGTCCACCCTGGTTTACTAATGCTATGATATATGATATGGTTGGAAACAAAGAAAAAGTCTCTGCAATGTAAAAAAAAAAAAAAAAAAAAAAAAAAAATAGACCGCCTATAACCGATAAGCGTGAAGCTACCCATGGGCGAGTATTAGGACCACCATGAGGAGAAATGCTACCTTAAAGGGTAGGTGTGTCAGAGAAAAGAGAAAAAATAGAAAAGAAAAAATATAGAAAAGAAGAGAAGAAAAGAAAATTCAAAATGAAAAGAAAGATGAAGACCATATCATATTGAGTATGCTGAAGTAATCACAGAATGTGATTAAGACATCCAGGTCGGTTAGACCCACTGGTTCGATTCTCCGAGGCGAAATCACCAAGTTGGCTTACGTAAGGAACAAGCTGCGAAAGAGCCTTAGCACACACACACTGGGGGTCTAGTTCAGATCACCCATTCAGAAGATCAGAATTGAGTGTATCGAGTACTTTGAAGGTTCTCGGGTTTTTTTTTGACATATAGCATTCGTTGAGGACGAAAATATGTTTAGCTACAAGGGCTATCTCGAGGAGAAGCAATACGATAATTGGAAAAATAAACATCATATCTGGGGCGAGGCTCCACATCTTTATTAGCTTGGGGGCGAGGCCCATATCAGCTTGGGAGCGAGGCTCCACATCTTTATCAGCTTGCTGGGGCGAGGCCCATATCAGCTTGGGGGAGAGGCCCATGTCAGTATCAGTTTGGGCGAGGCCCATATCAGTATCAGTTTGGGGCGAGGCCCACATCAGTATCAGTCGAGGGCGAGGCCCACATCAGTATTAGTTTGGGAATAAAGCCCACAATTAACACAGTCAGGGAACAAAGCTCTCTCTCAACACAATCCAGGAACAAAGCCTAAGGGGAATAAAGCCTCATATCAACAAATCGAGAACAAAGCCCACAGTAAATGCAGATTCAGGAATAAAGCCTTCATTCAGTACAGTTCAGGAACAAAGCCACAGAGTTAGCACAGTCAAGGAATAAAGCCTTCAATCAGTACAGTTTGGGAATAAAGCCAGAGTTAGCACAGCCAAGGAATAAAGCATGCATCCAGCTCGGGAGGAAGAAAGCCTCATATCAGTATAAGTTTGAGAACAAAGCTCAAGGGGAAGAAAGCCTCAAGTTAGCATAGTTTGAGAACAAAGCTCAAGGGGAAGAAAGCCTCAAGTCAGTATAGTTTGAGAACAAAGCTCAAGGGGAAGAAAGCCTCATCTACAGTTCGGGAATAAAGCTCGAGAGGAAGAAAGCCTCATCTACAGTTCGGGAATAAAGCTCGGGAGGAATAAAGCCTCATCTACAGTTCGGGAATAAAGCTCGGAGGAGTAAAGCCTCATCTCAACGGTTCGAGGATAAAGCTCGGGAGGAATAAAGCCTCATCACAGTTCACATTCGGTGGTTCGGGAACAAAGCCCAGAGGTCGAGGCACCTCACCATCATAACAATTCAGTTCAAGTAACAGGTAAGTCAGGTGGCAGCTGGCGAGCCAGGTAAGTAAAAATGCATTGCACGTAACTTTGATAGAATTGTCATTGTCACACACTACACAAGTCCCATCAAAGTGGGGGCGACTGTAGACACTGCATTTTTGCATATCATGCCCAATGACGAGTCTCGTAAGGAGGCACTACCTTTTTCATGTCATGGAAGTTGCAGGAAACGGACGTCGGAAGGGTAAAGTCGGAAATCAGAATTATGGTTGAATTTAACTTGGTTATCTAGCTTCGATTTGATCGTTGGATCTCCGCGTATGCTCGGCCCGAGAACCCATAAGCCACCATGCACCAAACCCAAATACTCAAGCCCACCAAAAGAACCCAAATCCATACCCAAACATACCAAAAGAACCACACCTCACGCCCAAACACCATACCACACACATCCACCTTCCTTTATTTTCCAAATCATTAAATATCCCCTCCATTTTTCAAACAACAACCCCACACCATTTAATTCTCACGCCACTTTCAACACCAATTTAATAACCTCACATGCCTCACCCCTCTCATTTTCAAAAGTTTGCCTACCCATTAAATAAACCTAAACCCTCTAACCCCCACCAAATAACAAACATTAATTGCCTCATTCCCCACTCACCATTATAAAAAACAAAGGCAGAACACCTTGCTCCGGGGGGGGAAAAGCTAGAAACCATGCACGTGAAATATACATAAACACCATAGCCACACGTCCCCATTCCCTTCAATAAGCTAAAACACTCAAGCGCCTATCCCCACTAATCAACCTTCAGCCCTTCATCACGCACACACTACACTCACACACCACCTTTAAATAAAACCTCCTCTTCACACGCCATAGGCCCCCAGACATCAAGCAAAAACCGACCACAACACTGCCACCATCACGCATCAGCCCCTTCACTGCCTTTGATCACGCACTCACCATTTTCCCAAAGCAGCTCACCACTTCCATCCACTGCACATTAATTTCCCTTTAACACGCCAACAAATCTCACCCCAAATTGCCTCTTCACTGCCCTGAAGTTCACGCCCCATATAGCCCCATTTTCCTTTTAAAAACACGCCACAACTGACTCTATTTCACCACCCCACTACTGCTCACGCCTTAAGACCTTGAACCAGCCCCTACATTCAGCTTCCAATTCATGCCATTCAGCCCTCCATTTTAGCCTCTGATCCACGCTCATTGCAGCCCCTATTGATCACGCAAACTGCCCCCATTACAGCCCCTATTGATCACGCAAACAGCAGCCCATAACTATTGGAAATCACCCCTAAAACAGCAGCCCAAAGTACCACGAAGCAGTAGCCGAAGCAACCAGAACAGTGACCTGAAGGACAGCAGCAAGGCGACAGCAAAACAGAGGGAAAACAGCGAGCAAATCAGCAGGATAACCAAGGAAAAGGACAACCAGTGAACCAGAAAAGTTGCGGAACATCAACCCTTCCGGCGGCCGTGAAACGCGCTTCCAAAAGACAACGGAAAAAGGTTAGACCTGAGGGTTTATATTATAAAATTCTCTCACATGAAAAATGTATTATGTGTTTAATGTGTTAAATTAATTTAGTATGTTGTATGAAACTTATTTGCATGAAATAATGATTTAAGAAATGTATTTTTGTTTGATTAACATGAATGATTAGTTTAGCATGTCATTTAGAATTAGTTTACATGAAATAATGACGTAGAAATGCATGTAGTTTATTTGGCTATTTTAGCATGTCATTTAGAATTAGTTTACACGAAATAAATGCAATTTATGTTTCGGTCGCATGAATGTTATTAATTAGTACGTGATGTAATTTTGGGTGAATGGAATATGTGTTCCTTTTTTGTGGTATATTGGATGGAAACCCGGACATAAATTCCATAGCCGAATCCGAATGGACGGTAATATGGTTTGCACTCGGGATATAACGCCCCGTACCACTTAATAGGCTCACATATTTCATTTCACTTAAATTTGTATTTGAAGCATGATTATGTTGTTGTAATGTTGTTTTATTTTAAGCGTGATGTGATTAATTATTTTTGTATCAAGAATTTAAGTTGTAATGCGCTTAGAATAATCTCCACCAATGCATGCCTCGTAAACTAGGTTAATATTACACAAATCCAATCATTACAAATGACATAAGTAAGGGACCATTCTGAACCCAACGGTTTGAGGTCTTCCCTTGCGAGGGGTGAGTGCGGCCTTAAATCATTTTCCCGGTTCACACCGGGTGGCGACTCCATCATTCTCCGGTTTAGTCCCCCGTGGGCTACTCCGTACTCCCAACTAGGCCCTGAGTCTAGAACAGCATGCGTCGCCCAGTTTCTGTTGTCTACACATAATCTTTGGAAGATCATGCAATGATAACTTTAGTGCTTAATCCATTATACTTACCGCAATAGACTCTTTAATTTCTGAATCAGAACTAAGGATTATATCCTTAAAGTATGATACAGAAATTGAAGGATCTTTATAAATCTATCTTTAGATTTTAGAAGTACTAAATTGCAATAAATAATTCTTGGAGAATTAATGACTATTCTCAATGAGATAAAGTCAAAGTTTGCAATAAGGCAAGTAGCGCTAGTCGCACCTTACTTCGATATTCTAGAAGGCCAAGGCTTGGCCAAAGGCTTCTGGAGTGTTGAAACTGGCAAAGGCAAAATCCTTATAGTCTTCTGGGAAGATAAAGGACATATCCTAAAATGTCTGCCTAAATGTGGCAAACGGGATCGCGGAAGCGTGACTGCCGTTTGGACAAAGCGGACATGAAGGAATTGAAGAACGAGCAAGGCTCTGACTTCAAATATGTTTGTCAACATTATGTTCACTACTAGTATTAAAATTGAATTTTAAATACTTAGTGTGATACATAAATATATGTTGATGTTCAGAATATGTTTTGAACAGGATACTGACTTCAATAGAGATTAATTTGCGAATTTGGAAACGGGACGAAAGTCCCTGTTTTAACCGTAGATACCTAAGTTTAGGAACTACCTTCGGGTGTTTACCTAAATTAGGAACCTGTTATAATGTAACTAGTTTGACTAGAAATATTATCTCTATATCAGTGTTTAACCCACTGTGGGTTACCTTTATTCTAGAACACTAAAATGTTCATTATATAAAGATGATATTGAGATCAACACATTAGATGTGAATAACAGTATTTATATTTTGAATATAAATAAATCTCAAATATATAACATGACAAAGAACAGCTCAAACTGATTTGATCAGATGGGACTAATTGTGGCATTATTGTCTGGGACACAATTAAACAAGACTCGTATATCCACACTTTTGAAGAGTGGGTACTCGGACTAATTTGATTCTATTCAAATAAAGTCTACGAATCTAGTTTATTGGGCAAAGTGCCTAAAACACTATTTACTTGGTAAAAATGTAAATGCCACCAATCTGTTAGCCCTAGTTCATAGTGAAGCAAGTGGGCCCATGTCTAGCTAGGCTAGAGGTGGATATGAATATTTCGTGACCTTACGGATGTGGCATCGAGTTATGGTTATGTGTTTCTATAGAAACACAAATCGGAAACTTTTAAAATTTCAACACGAAATAGACAAACAGATCAGCTAAAGTATTAAACTGTCATGGTAAGACCGTAATGGAAAATACTTAAGCAATAAGTTTCTTATATACTTGAAAGAGTATATTATTCTTTCAAAATAAGGACTCCTTCCGGAACACGTCAAGTTGACGGTGTGTCCGAACTGAGTAACCGAATTTTGTTGCATGATAAGGTTAATCACGAGTCGCTCTGAGCTACCATTTCCTTCAAAGGATAAGCTTTAAACAGTGCAAAAGTTATTTTGAATAAGGTTCCATTAAAATCTGTTTGACAGATTTCATATTAGATATGAACGGGAAAGAAACCGAGTTTCTCATTCCTGATAATTTGGGTATGCTAGGCATATGTTTGGATGATACCAAACTAGAACCCAAATTGGATAAATGTCAATTGTAGGTCATCCTAGGGATACCATAAGTATTGTACTTATACATCTCACCAGTGAACAATTAGATCATTGCTCACCATGCGGTTTTCCTAAGAGGAATACCGATATGCAGTGGTAAGTGGAAGGATAGTATAACTCGATGAAAATCAGAGTAATATTATTCAAGGCACTGAATCCTAATGGAACACAAATAGTTCATCAAGGATGAGACTATACCATTAATCTTCGAATACTCAAGAACCGCGTATGTCGGAGAGAGTCAGAAAACAACCTGGGGTATGGGTTTCTGATCTCACCTCATAAAGATGTCTATCTTATTGAGGTATACCAACTGACTACGTATGAGGAAGTGATACAAGGTATCGACTCCCTATCATGGCAAAGTGCCATGACATCCGAAATGGATTCCATATAAATCAACCAAGTTTGGATACTAGTTGATGTACCGCAAGACATTGTGCATATTGGTACTTATAAGTCTTCAAGGAAGACATACATGGATGGCAACATACCAACGTATAAAGCTAGGCTTTTAGCGGAAAGGTATCGTTATCAACATTGTGTTGATTACGATTCAACATTTTACCTGTTGCCACGGTAAATCCATTTGGATAATTCTTGCTAATGCTGCATGTTTCATGTATGAAATATGTCAGCTTAACGGGAAAATCGCTTTCCTGAAAATGAAACCTTTTGGAGGATGTTTACAACATCCTGGCGGTTTTGTCGTACCAAAACTAGCAAACAAGGTTTGCGGGTTATTCAATCCATGTTTGGATTGAAGCAAGCATTATGTTCTTGGAATTATCGTTTTGATGTAATCATAATGCTTTATGATTTAATTCAAAACATAAAAGATTCTTGTGTATATAAGGAGGGTTAGTGGGAGCGCACTGACAGTGGCTGTCCTATAAATAATGATAATATGTCATTTCTTGGAAATGCTATTCCCAAAATAATAATCTGTGAAAGCTTGGCTTTCGATAAAACTCTCCGTGAACTCGTACATTGAAATGTACGCGACCTGGTGTCTCATACGCTTTGAGCATATGGATTCACAAACAGGCCAATCCGAGAGATAGTCACTAGATTGAAGTTAAGAACATCCGTTAGTATCTTAGAGAACTAATGATGTTGTCTTAGTCTATGGAGAAGGAGAACTTGAAGTGACTGGGATCACTGTAGCAAGTTTCCAAACCGATAAAAGCGACTATAAGTCGCAAATGGTACTATACAAAATTTGAATAACGGAACAGTGAGCTGGAAATATTCCAAGCAAGATACTGTTACCGAATAAACAACAAATGCCGGTTATTGCTGCAGCTGAGGCAATAATAGAAGCCTTCTGGGTCGATAATAATCTAATTAGATTAGATATAATTCTGTTAGCAGCTGAGCTAGGCGTCAGCACAGGCTAAAGAATTAATGGTCTCATCAACGATCCAGATACATACTTCGATATTCATCTTATTCGTTCGGATCATACATCGTGGCGATGTGATGATCGAATAAATCGCACTAGATGATAATCATACAAATCCGCTGACGAAAGCATTTCTCAGCAGTTTAAGCCAACCCTACATAGTTCGGGTGTAAGACACTCGAGTGACTGGCTATAGGACAAGTGGGAGATTGTTGGACAATTATGACCCATAGTGTCACTATTTGTATAGATCATGGTGTTGTTGTACAAATTAACTATGTGACAAAGGAGATTGCACTCTTATCATTTGTGATTAGATCACCTAGATGTATAAATGATGAGAGGTCCCTATGATTTGTTCCTGGACGGAGAATGATATGAGACAGTATCAGTCCACGAAGGATAAATCATTAAATATCCCTAGTCAGAGCATTGTCGAGATTGGACATCGATAAATGCGTAAAAGACTAGTATTACACTTGTGCGCGTTGTGAGGGCACAACGGCATAGTTCTCATATATTTGGGTATATGATACTCATGCAAGTGTAATAGGAGGTTGTGTTTTACCGATGGTACGGGAAACAGCTTCGCTCTGGATTAAAATTAGAATTAGATTTTAATTTGGGCGAACGAGTTAATTTAGAATTAATTCGTTAGCGACGTGAATAGTGACTTCGCTAGGTGTAATCATTTAATTACGACGCAACGGAAAATTCATTAATTTGGAATTAGCGAACCCGAGCCTGAGATTATTTGTGAGCGCATTCGCATTTCGAATTCGAGTGCGGCACGTCAAATCAAGCGTCAAATTGCTAGTCACTTCAAGCGACAAATCACTTGTCACTTTGAGTGATGTGACTTGACAACTTGATTGACTTTATGTGAGTTGATGTGTGTGGTTGGCATTGATGGCTTTAATTGGTTTGACTTTTCTAAACCCAAAATTTGGTATATGTTTTTTGAAAACAAATAAACCAAAATCAATTACACATTTTCATCATCTCTCCTCTCTTTTCCCTCTTCTCTCTCTCGCCCAAACAAGTGCTTTTCTTGTTTTTTTTTTGGAAAAACCGTGAGCAAGAAGGGAAGCAAGTGTGGATTTTGTGGCAAAAATCAAGAGAGCTAGCACTCCGAGAGACATGCGAAGGTGATAGGGAAGTCCACCCATGAGCCAGGAATCGTTTGACGAAGCTTGGAGCTCAAAAACTTGAAGATGGAACCGAAAATGGAGGGCTGTGACAGTGCACTACCGTGACCTTGGAGGGAGCAGATTTTCAATTTTTGTTTGTCTCCGCGTCGCTTAACCGATCGATGTGAGTATTCCGCAACTTCTTCGATTTGTATTCGCACATATTTCATGCTTATTATTGATCTTGGGACCTTAATAGAAACCAACACTAATGCCTCGAATGTCTGCTATAGTCCAGCCAATGGCTCTTTTGTGCTCTCGTAATACTCTCGGTAACTTTTCTTCCTGCTCCAATGTTAGTGAAGAAGAAATAATAACCGGTAATTCAGAAGAGTGTCCAAGAAATGCATACCTGAGATGGCTCAGAAGTAACTTCAGCTCCAGCTGTGGTGGTTCTTCAATCGAAGTCTTGATTCGATCTTTCTTTGGCAGTTCCAGACTTTCCACTTGTGGTGTCGCTTTGAATTGGAATGGTTTGTCAAGGTAGTTGATACATTCCAGGATTTCAGCATCTAGCTCGCTGTTAGTCATGTTGGTGATGCAAGCTTCAAGTGTATCCGTGGGATTTAGCTCAGTATCCTGAACGCTCGGGAATTTCATGGCTTTGAAAACATTGAAAGTAACTTCTTGATCCTGAACTTTCATGGTTAGTTCTCCTTTTTGTACATCAATCACAGTTCGTCCTGTCGCCAAGAATGGTCTTCCAAGGATGATAGGCACATCTTTGTCTTCTTCTATGTCAAGGATAATGAAATCTGGTGGAAGAATGAGTTTGTCGACTTTGACCAGCACATCTTCAACAGCACCTCTTGGAAATGCGAGCGTTCGATCAGCAAGTTGTAATGAGACTGAGGTAGGCATTGCTTCTCCAATTTGCAGTTTCCTGTAAATAGAAAAAGGCATCAAATTAAAATTTGCACCTAAGTCACATAAAGCCTTACCGATATAGTGTTCTCCAATGGTGCATGGGACAGTGAAACTGCCAGGATCTTTCAGTTTTGGGGGAAGTTTCCTCTGAATAATGGCACTGCATTCTTCCGTCAATGCTACTATCTCGTAATCTCCCAATCTTCGTTTTCGTGAAAGAATGTCTTTCATGAATTTTACATAGCTAGGCATTTCTTCCAAAGCTTCTACAAATGGAATGTTGATGTGAAGCTTTTTGAACACCTCCAGGAATCGAGCAAACTGCTTGTCCAGTTTTTTTTTCTGAAGTCGTTATGGAAAAGATGGAGATGAAGTGATCTGATCTTTTTCTTTTACTTATTTTCCTCCATCTGTTGCTTTGTTTCTTTTGGAACTTCCTCAGCAGTTGTTTTGGCTTCAACATCTTTGTTGATTTCAGTACCGCTTTTTAACATGATGGCATGACATTGCCCATTCCCTCGGTTCCTTGGATTGGGTTATGTGTTGCTGGGAAGATTACCTGGCGGTCTGTAACTTTGAGCATTGGCCAGTTGTCCGATTTGATTCTCCAGTGCTTTGATGGAAGCAGATTGGCTCTGAAAGATAGCATCATATGCTGCTTGTTGCTTTTTGAACATCTCTGCAATCCATTCTTTCATTTCTGGTTCTTTTTCATGTTCCTGGCCTTTGTTCTGTTGTTGAAATCCTGGTGGTGGATAGTTCTGCTGTTGAAATCCAGGTGGTGGATTGTTCTTTTGTCCTGAATTGTTGCTCCATGAAAAATTGGGATGATTCCTCCACCCTGGGTTGTAGGTGTTGGAATATGGATTGTTCCCCTGTCTGTTGAAATTATTGACATAATTCACCGTCTCTTCAAGTTGGTTTGGTTCTGGTGCTCCTCCATATGGTGAACTTGTGGATCCAGTGCTGAGAGTCTCCATGAATTTGCATATCTGATCAAGCTTGGCGTTGACTGTTGTATTGGCTCCACTTTCATAAATTCCTGCAATTCTTTGGATCATGCTCCTTTCTGTTGGCCACAAGAAATTGTTGTTGGCCATTTCTTCGATTAGGTCCTAGGCTTGATCTTCTCCTTTTGCCATTAAAGCTCCTCCAGCAGCAGCATCAATTATGGTTCTCATCAGTCCAGAAAGTCCATTATAGAAGGTTTGGACTTGAAGCCATTTTGGAATCTCATGGTGAGGACATTTCCGGAGCAAATCTTTGTACCTTTCCCAAGCTTCGTAAAGAGTTTCTGAGTCTTGTTGCACAAAGGATGTGATGTCATTCCTCAGCTTTCCAGTTCTGGCTGGTGGAAAGTACTTTGCAAGAAATTTGGTGGCTAAAGTGTTCCAAGTTGTGATGGAACCTGCTGGTAGTGAATGTAGCCAAGCTTTAGCTCTGTCTTTCAAGGAGTATGGGAAAATATGCAGTCTCATTGCTTCTTCAGCTTCTCAGTTGTAATTGAAAGTGCCGCAAACTTCCAGGAAGTTGCTGATGTGGGCATTATGATCTTCAGTTGCATTCCCCCCAAACTGAAATGACTGCTGAATCATCTGAATGCATGTTTTGATGTCACCTGCATTTGTTGGTAAGAGAGGAAGTACAATACAAGAAATGAGTTTGTCAACCACCGAAATGGTTCTGTCTCGAATGGGAATTGATGGTGTAACTTCCAAAGGTTCAAGTTCCATGTTGACTAAAGCTTCTTGGCCTTCTCGAATTTCCCTTCTCAACTGTCTGATGGTTCTTTCAATTTCCGGGTCAAGCGGTCGGAGTTCAAAGCTTCTGGTTTGTCTCATGAAGTTTCTGAGAACCTGAAACACAAGAAAACAAAAATAATAAGTAAAAATAAATTAGATACAAGTAAAGGTATCTAACCTCTAAACTAATAGTGAAAGATAAATAAGTCCCTGACAACGGCGCCAAAAACTTGACCGGCGTAAACACACACGTATAACGCAAGCGTACATATCTTTCAAGTAGTATAAAAAGTATTGATCCCACGAGGACTTAATACCAAATCTATTAATTTTATGAGGTCAAATGATTACTAGTATCTAACAGGTTGATTGATTGATTTGAAATGATGATGATTCTAAATTTAAAAACAAGTAAATAAAATTGCACAAAAGTAGGTTTAAGAAAATTCAATATTAAAAACTATCCAGGGTTGTGAATCTTTCTAATATCTTTTAAAAGATGAAGTGGTTATTTCATGGTTGTGTAATAAATCGGTTTACTAACCTGGAACACTAAATTATGCAAAAGCCTATGTCGATGGTCAGACCCAAATACCCAGTTTAACCCAATTGAACCATATGTCTATGTCAACCAAATTATCTGGATTCATTAAGTTTAAGTTCCAATTATGGCTACCCCCGCCCGACATGTATATGTCTATCCTGTAAGGAAATCTATTAAAGGGTTATCTACCCTCAAGGAAGATCGTGGGCTATTAAGTCTAAGGCTGAAACCTAAAATTCATTTGTCAAGTTTATTTTAGATTTACCACATCAATCTTATTGGTGATCAGACAACAAGAAGCATTAAGCTTAAGACTTAATAAGTAAACCTTTAAATTACCCAAACTATAAAATAACCCCTTATAAACCGGTGATATTAGAATTCATCACAACCCCAGATAACTAACTTAGTTACGATACATAACTAGGGCTAGTAAAAACTTAAAAGTAAAAGACATAAAGTAAAAATGCTGAAAAGTAATTGCGGTAAAGTAAAAGCTGAAAAGTAAATTACAATAAAATAAAATGCTAAGGTAAAAGGGTCAACTTTTACTATTTACTATTTAGATATCTCCCTTAATATAATATATTAACTTGTGATTATTTTACCAACCGTCCATATAGGCGGTAACCTGATTAAGTCAAATTAAGTCCAACCAGCCATAAAGGCGGAACCAAAATAAACCTGCCATATAGGCGGTAAGAAAATTTAATTACCAACCGACCAATCTGGCGGTATCCTTGATTAGTCAGGTTTAAACCAGATTAAAATGAATTACCAACCGACCAATATAGCGGTATCCTTTTTAAGTAAAATTTTAAATAGTGAATATTTTATATTTAAGGGAGATTAATCTAAATAGCAATAGTAAAAGAATTATCTTTCACCCTAGCAGAGGGAAGTTACCTCCTCATGGTGAATAGTAAAAACTGTAAAAAGTAAAGAAATTAAATTACCATTATTACAGAACGTAATTAAAATTAATTACAAAACTAAAATTTAACAGAAACTAGATAGAAAATTCCCTATTTACATCAGAGAAATTAGAGAGGAAGGTACATCTGAAACTGAAATTTCGAGCTCTATTTATAGGCGTCAGTAGGGTGTCCGCGTCGCGACGCGCAGCTCGCGTCACGATGCACGTAATTGTCGACGTGGCAGCTTCTGGTTCATCGCGTGGGATTCTGGATAAGGTGATAAGGTGACACGCGGCAAGGCGGCTGGGAGCTCAATGATTGCGACACGTGGCGGTTCGTGATTGGCTGATTTTAGATTATTATCTGCCACGTGTCAATTCGGATAAATGAGTCAATAATTGAGCTGACGTGGCGATGACATGGCACTGACGTGGCGACACGTGGCGAAATCTTATTCGTCTGACGGCCGCCGCCCCACGTGTCGCCACGTCTCCATCCACATCATCACAGTGACGCAATCAATGACGTCATGAACAGTGACACGTCACCAATGACGTCAGCATAATAATTGAGTTTTAGCCGCCTTGACACGTGTCGCGTGTACAGTCAGCCGCCTTGCTACGTGTCACCTTCTCATTGTGCCACGTCGACGAATCCAGCGTCGCGACGCTGAACTGCTTGGCGTCGCGACGCGCGAACAGTGACCAAACAGTGAATTTTTTTTTGCTATAAATAGGCCGCGAATTTCAGTTTTCATTACACCTTTTCTCACTCCTTCTATGTAATTAGGGAGTTTCTCTCTCTAGAATTTTCGTTTTTATTTTTTACTTTTTACTTTTGTAATAATTTTAATTACTGTTTGTAGTAATAATAATTTTCTTTCTTTATTTTACAGTTTTTACTATTCACTATGCGGAGGTAACTTCCCTATGCTAAGGTGAAAGGTAATTATTTTACTATTGCTATTTAGATTAATCTCCCTTAAAAATGATATATTCACTGTTTAAAATACTGATTAATAAAGGGATACCGCTATATTGGTCGGTTGGTAAATTTATTTTCTGTTGGTTTGAACCTGATTAATCAAGGATACCGCCAGACTGGTCGGTTGGTAAATTTATTTTGGTACCGCCTTTATGGCTGGATTATGGACAAATATTACCACCTATATGGATGGTTGGACTTAATTTGATTTAATCAGAATACCGCCAGATTGGTCGGTTGGTAAAATATATTACAAGTTTATATATTATTTTACTGGGAGATATCTAAATAAGTAGTAGTAAAAGTAATTCATTTTTACCTTAGCATTTTATTTTATTTTACTTTTAAGCTTTTACTTTACTGCAATTACTTTTCAGTACTGTTACTTTATGGTTTTTACTTTTAAGTTTTTACTAGCCCTAGCTATGTGTCATAACTAAGTTAGTATCTAGGGTTGTGATGAAATCCAATATCACGGGCTTATAAGGGTTAGATTATAATTTGGGTAATATAAAGATTTATTTATTGAGTCTTAATCTTAATGCTCTTTAATTAACTGGCCATTAATTAAATTGATTAGGTAAACTTAAAATGAACTAGACATAGAGATTTTAAGTTTAAGACCTTAGAATCAACAGCCCACGATCTTCCTTAAGGATAGATAACCCTTTCAATAGATTTCCTTACAGGATAGGAATATACCTGTCAGGCGAGGGTAGCCATAATTGGAACTTAATCTTAATGAATCTAGGTAATTTGGTTGACATAGGCATATGGTTCAATTGGATTATACTAGGTATTTGTAATTGACCATCGGAAGAGGCTTTTACATAAATTGGTGTTCCAGGTTAATAAATCAATATTTTACCCAATTATAATATAACCACTTTATCTTTAAATAATATTGGAATAAATCACAACCCTGGATAGTTTTAATATTGAATTTTCTTAAAATCTACCTTCAAACAATTTTATTTTATTGTCTTTAAATTTAGAATCGTCGCTATTTCAAATCAGTTAAACAACCTGTTAGATACTAGTAATCATTTAACCTCATAAAATTAATAACTTAGGTATTAAGTCCTCGTGGGATCGATACTTTTATACTACTTGAACGATACGTACGCTTGCGTTATACGTGTGTGTTTACGCCGGTCAGCAACAGCGCCAAAAACTTGACCGGCGTAAACACACACGTATAACGCAAGCGTACATATCTTTCAAGTAGTATAAAAAGTATCGATCCCACGAGGACTTAATACCAAATCTATTAATTTTATGAGGTCAAATGATTACTAATATCTAACAGGTTGATTGATTGATTTGAAATGGTGATGATTCTAAATTTAAAAAAAGTAAATAAAATTGCACAAAAGTAGGTTTAAGAAAATTCAATATTAAAAACTATCCAGGGTTGTGAATCTTTCTAATATCTTTTAAAAGATGAAGTGGTTATTTCATGGTTGTGTAATAAATCGGTTTACTAACCTGGAACACTAAATTATGCAAAAGCCTATGTCGATGGTCAGACGTAAATACCCAGTTTAACCCAATTGAACCATATGTCTATGTCAACCAAATTATCTGGATTCATTAAGTTTAAGTTCCAATTATGGCTACCCCCGCCCGACAGGTATATGTCTATCCTGTAAGGAAATCTATTAAAGGGTTATCTACCCTCAAGGAAGATCGTGGCCTATTAAGTCTAAGGCTGAAACCTAAAATCATTTGTCAAGTTTATTTTAGATTTACCACATCAATCTTATTGGTGATCAGACAACAAGATGCATTAAGCTTAAGACTTAATAAGTAAACCTTTAAATTACCCAAACTATAAAATAACCCCTTATAAACCGGTGATATTAGAATTCATCACAACCCCAGATAACTAACTTAGTTACGATACATAACTAGGGCTAGTAAAAACTTAAAAGTAAAAGACATAAAGTAAAAATGCTGAAAAGTAATTGCGGTAAAGTAAAAGCTGAAAAGTAAATTACAATAAAATAAAATGCTAAGGTAAAAGGGTCAACTTTTACTATTTACTATTTAGATATCTCTTTTAATATAATATATTAACTTGTGATTATTTTACCAATCGTCCATATAGGCGGTAACCTGATTAAGTCAAATTAAGTCCAACCAGCCATAAAGGCGGAACCAAAATAAACATGCCATATAGGCTGTAAGAAAATTTAATTACCAATCGACCAATCTGGCGGTATCCTTGATTAGTCAGGTTTAAACCAGATTAAAATGAATTACCAACCGACCAATATAGCGGTATCCTTTTTAAGTAAAATTTTAAATAGTGAATATATTATATTTAAGGGAGATTAATCTAAATAGCAATAGTAAAAGAATTACCTTTCACCCTAGCAGAGGGAAGTTACCTCCTCATGGTGAATAGTAAAAACTGTAAAAAGTAAAGAAAGTAAATTACTATTATTACAGAACGTAATTAAAATTAATTACAAAACTAAAATTTAATAGAAACTAGATAGAAAATTCCCTATTTACATAAGAGAAATTAGAGAGGAAGGTACATCTGAAACTGAAATTTCGAGCTCTATTTATAGGCGTCAAGAGGGTGTCCGCGTCGCGACGCGCAGCTCGCGTCGTGACGCGTGTAATTGTCGACGTGGCAGTTTCTGGTTTGTCGCGTGGGATTCTGGATAAGGTGATAAGGTGACACATGGCAAGGCGGCTGGGAGCTCAATGATTGCGACACGTGGCGGTTCGTGATTGGCTGATTTCAGATTCTTATCTGCCACATGTCAATTCGGATAAATGAGTCAATAATTGAGCTGACGTGGCGCTGACGTGGCGATGACATGGCACTGACGTGGCGACACGTGGCGAAAGTGACTGTCGGCACCATAAAATGATGACTCGTGGCACGCTGTGATTGGTTGATGATGACCTGGCGATGACGTGCATTTTGACTCGGTCAATCGGTGATGTGGACGATGATGTGGCAGACACATGGAGTGACACGTGGAAACACGTGGTGATGGCGACTGTCGGCACCGTAAGATTGTGACATGTGGCACGGCGCACCTAAGCAGATCGGCTATGATTGTGACACGTGGCACGACGCACGTTAGCAAAGTCAAACTTTCTCAGATTCTGACTTGTTAACCCGGCGCACGTTAGCAAGTCTTGGTGCATTTTAGGCGTCGCGACGCGCCAAAATTACCAAAATGCCCTTTTTCCAATTTTCACTGTTTTGGTCCCAAATCACCTCCAGAATGTCCTGAAACTTTATTTATCTACAAAATAACACAAAACACATCAAAATATTCACAAAAGTCAAGAAACCATACAAAATATTAGGTCAAATGAGTGGGAAATAGTGATATAATTACCACTCATCAGATATCCAAACAATATGTAAGATGTTTTATGATATACCTGTTTGACCATTGTCTCATTGTTTTTATTTCGATTATGTAATTATTTATCTGCTCTTATTGTTATTCATGCATGTTATGTTTCTGTTTTACGATTAATATATGACCAGATTTATAATAAGTCCGGCCATACATCAAGCAATATCCCACCAGGCTTCTACGAAGCCAAATCGGCAAGATATGAGTTCTATTCTATTGTCTTACTTTACAATTGATCTATTTTATAGTCATTCGTTTACAATTATGATGTTATTTGCGCATGCTACTGCTTTGTTATGCTTATGTTTATGAATATTTGGTCAGATTTCATGTAAGTCTGGTCGGACACTTGTGGTATGAATAAAGTCTGACCCTAAAGCCAGACCGACAAGGCATGCATTTATTTCATTTGTTAGTGGTTTTGTTATTGTTGTACTATTGTCTTTCTTTCTTATTATTTTGGTAGTGTTTCATTGTTCTTGTTTTAATTATCATACTGTTACTTTAACATTGCGCAATCTGTTATTACTATATACAATTATGTGTTTCCAAACTTTCTGGTTTTTGCATCATTTTTTGCCAGACTTCATGCAAGTCTGGCCAAATATTTTAATCAATCGGGAATACCCGAATGACCATGCTCATGTTCGGCCAGACTTATATGAAGCCAGACCAGCGTGATATATGCTATATTCTACTTGTTTTACTACTGCTTTATTAATTCCCGAGCTTATGCATGCATTTATTTCACCTTTATGGCTTTATTATTTAATGAATGCACTGTTGCATATTATATAAATTGTTGTGTTAACGCATTATAAGATATGATGATACTTTTTTTGAACCTTGGCTACTTTAGGTCCTTTCCGTCGCTAAAAGACAAAGGCCACCCATTTACATATATGACTCAGCCTAATTTGGGGATCATGCCATTATTTAAAGGTGACGGATTGAACCCTTAGTAATCATGGTTATTGGGGATAGGCTTTAGGAATATTTCTGGATGAAAGCCAGTACATGTAGGACTCATGCATTTAGCATATTCGGGCCATTATCAAATATTTTGGGCCCATCAAGGTTTTCATACAAGTTGGGCTATCGAAATTTCAAAGTTTTCAACCAAACCTAGGGAAGATATTAGACTTACCACGTGTGTGAGAGGAACAAGGTTGGAAGGATGTATGCTAATGTTTGAGTATATCATGCAACTCATGCATAAATGCATCACTCTAATATTTTTTGGTTCCAGCCATTGTAGCAGCATGTTGGGTTAGGAAAAAGGCAGACTAGTCAGAAAGCAATCAACAAGCTTAGAAATGACCAACGATGAAGGTTCTCATATGGTTCAGTTGGAAGCCAACATGGACAAAATTGTTGAACAGTTGTAGACTCTGGCTAATGCTATGGCCAACTTGATGGCGCATCAGGCTGCGAGGGTCGAGACTAGTGAAGGGAGGAACATAGAGCCTATAGACAGAATGGCTGAAGAAATCCATGCCCTAGATGATGATATGGTTGAATATGCTGCAGGGAGGATAGACAATTCCTAAGATGAACTCTAAAATATGAAGGAACAAATGGAGTCGGTTGGCCAGAAAATGAAGGGTAAACATGAAAATCTTTTAGACTATGATGCCATGACATTCGAAGAACAACTGCCTTCACAAATGGAGTCGGTATGGTATGAAAGTTTAAAGAAGAAAGTAAAAGATGATTGCAGAGCTTCGGCAGAGGCTTTTCTGAATCAATATGTCATAGACATGGAGATTTATTTATCACTATGTGACTTGGAAAATACTAAACAGAAATATAAAGAAAATTTCAAGGAGTATGTTATCACTGGATAAGCCACCTTTTAAAAATATAGACACGACCATTGGAGAAGGTTCAAATAAAAATGATCATCAAGGGCATCAAGCCCTCTATATACAACAAGCTGAGGAGGATGACCTCCATGATTTCTGATTTTAGACAATTGAGGGAGACTGTTATGGATATTGAAGAATATGAGGCTGAGAACATAAAATTTTATAGCTATAAATGAAAGACCACCGAAGGGCCTTCTAGAATAAAGGTCTAACCCGATAAGTGATGAGTGGTATTTATATCACTTAATCCCACTCATTTGACCTAATATTTTGTATAGTTTCTTGAGTTTTGTGAACGTTTTGATATGTTTTGTGTTATTTTGTAGATAAATAAAGTTTGGAAAGCATTGGAGGCAATTTGGGGCAAAAACAGACAAAAATGCGTCAACAGGGATATTTTGGTCTTAAGCGCGTCGCGACTCCAAGACTTCCGCGTCGCGACGCCTAAAATGCGCCGAACAGTGCTAACGTGCACCGGGTCCACAAATCAGAATCTGAGAAAAGTTTGACTTTGCTAAAATGCGCCGTGACACATGTCACCATCACAGCCGATATGCTAACATGCGCCGTGCCACATGTCAGCATCCTACAGTGCCGACAGTCATCATCGCCACGTGTGCCACATGTCAGCCTACGTGTCTCCATGTCATCAACCACGTCAGCAAGTCAACAAGTCAAAATTGCCATGTGTCGTGCCACATCATCATCGGCCAATCAGGAAGTGACACGTGTCACAATTCTATGGTGCCGACAGTCTCTTTCCCACGTGTCGCCACGTCACCGCCACGTCATCGCCACGTCAGCATCAATAATTGAGTATCTAATCCTTATATGACACGTGGCGGATAAGAATCTCAGCGACCAATCAGAAGCCGCCACGTGTCACAATAATTGAAGCTCAACCACTCTGCCACGTGTCACCTTATCAGCTTATCCAGAATCTTCAAACCAGCGAACCAGAGCATGCCACGTCGACAAAATCTGGCGTAGCGATGCTGAGGACCTGGCGTCGCGACGCTGGATCCTACCGAGGCCTATAAATTGAGCTCGAGATTTCAGAATTCAGTGAACCACTCTCTCTCTTATAATCTTTCTAAAGAGAGAGTTTCTCTCTCTACTTTCTTTTAATTTTTAATTTTTAGTTTTTAGTTTTGTAATTAATTTTAATTACGTTTTGTTAATATAGTAATTTAATTTTTACTTTTTACAGTTTTTATTATTTACCATGAGGAGGTAACTCCCCCAGCTAGGGTGAAAGGTAATTCTTTTACTGTTACTATTTAGATTAATCTCTCTTTAAAATAATATATTCACTATTTAAAATATTGACTTAAAAAGGATACCGCCATATTGGTCGGTTGGTAATTCATTTTAATCTGATTTAAACCTGATTAATAAAGAATATCGCCAGATTGGTCGGTTGGTAATTTAATTTTGGTTCCGCCTTTATGGCTGGTTGGACTTAATTTGACTTAATCAGGTTACCGCCTATATGGCTGGTTGGAAAAAGAATCACAAGTTTATATATTATTTTATGGGAGATATCTAAATTAGTAGTAGTAGTAAAAGTAATTCCTTTTACCTTAGCATTTTATTTTATTGTAATTTACTTTTCAGTATTTACTTACCGTATTTTTACTTTATGTCTTTTATTTTCAAGTTTTTACTAGCCCTAGTTATGTGTTGTAACTAAATTAGTTATCTGAGGTTGTGATGAAATCCAATATCACCGTTTTATAAGGGTTAGATTATAGCTTGGGTAATATAAAGATTTATTTATTGAGTCTTAAACTTAATGCTTTTTCATTAACTGGCCATTATAAAATTGATCTGGTAAATCTAAAATGAACTAGACATAGGGATTTTAGGTTTCAGCCTTAGACTCAATAGCCCACGATCTTCCTTGAGGATAGATAACCCTTTAATAGATTTCCTTACATGATAGGAATATACCTGTCGGGCGGGGGTAGCCATAATTGGAACTTAAACTTAATGAATCCAGATAATTTGGTTGACATAGACATATGGTTCAATTGGGTTAAACTGGGTATTTGTGTCTGACCATCGACAGAGGCTTACACATAATTTAGTGTTCCAGGTTAATAAATCATATATTACCCAACTTTAAGATAACCACTTCATCTTTAAAATGATATTGGAAGAAATCACAACCCTAGATAGTTTTTAATATTGAATTTTCTTAAAACATATTTTCGACAATTTTATTTACTTGCTTTTAAATTTAGAATCGTCACCATTTCAAATCAATCAATCAACTTGTTAGATATTAGTAATCATTTGACCTCATAAAATTAATAGTTTAGATATTAAGTCCTCGTGGGATCGATATTTTTATACTACTTGAACGATACGTGCGCTTGCGTTATACGTGTGTGTTTACGCCGGTCAATAAGATTGCGGCGATAAGGAACATGAGATTTTCCAACCTTGGCTTACCACTGTCAAAAGTGTGTGAGAAAATGAAGAAACAAGGTATGCTGAAACCCTAAGAACCCAAACCGCTACCAAACCTTGTACTATTATACCTTAACTGGAACCAATACTGCCACTTCCACAGCAAAAAGGCCACGACAATGACAACTACACCCTTCTCAAAAATGAAATCCAAGACCTCATAGACAGTTACAAAATCCCTGACCCAGAGAAAAGCTAACCTAACACCAATAGAAACCCCCTACCTAACAATCACAACGTCCCACGACCCGTATACATGATAAACTCTGGCGTACCCGAAGAACATTTCTTACAAACCTTTAACAATCATACCCACATCATGGGAATATAGGACAACAATGATAGTGAAGTTGGAGAATGCAATAAGTTATGGGAGGACTTCTTCAGCAAAGATGAAGAAGAAGTTAAAGAGATGACTTAGAGTGGCCGATTCTACAGTGATACAATTAAACAGAAAGAATGAGAGTGAGAGGAAGAGAAAGAGAATGAAGGAAAAGAAGAGGGGGAATACTGTGCTCCAACATCTAAAGAAAACTCGAACACAAGTCAGTAAATGGTAATTACTGTGTTCCTCCCAATATCACAAAAGGGCATGGTAGAAGCTTTGGGAAAGATAATGGTACCAGCTGACGCAGATCCAACCGCAATCATAAGATATGTCCTGAAATAAAGTAAACAAGTGATAACCTTCTACAAAGAAGTGCGCCCTATGGAAGGAAGAAATCATAATCGGCCACTGTTCATCAAGGTCGAAGTTAGAGACAAAAGGACCTCATGTGTAATAGTGGAAGATTGGTCATCTATTAGTGTTTGCCAGCTGAAGATAATGCTTAGGCTAGGCACCATACTAGAGGAACTGATCCTCTCCGACATGATGATTAAGACTTATGATAATAGTAAGCAACTAGTAGAAGGCACCTTTACTGCCCTGGTCAAGGTGGGCCCAATCGAAATGAGGTTGAATTCACAGTGCTGAACATCCCAACTATATTCACTTTGCTCTTGGGGAGGCCGTGGTTTCATAAGCTCGGAGGGATACCTTCAACACTGCACCATGCAATCAAATTCCACCATGAAGGAAAGATTCTCACCATAGGAGCTGGAGCGGATAATGTTCTGGACAACCTGGAAGTGCAGCCTTTTATAAGGTTTCTGGTTGCAGAAAACTTTGAGGAATGAGTAAATCTGTAGGAGCGAAGCTGCGTTTACCACTATGCCTATGATGTTCGGCGACCACGACATTGTTGGGCTCGCAGGCTGTAGAGAGTACGGAGTAGCCCGCGATGGACTAAACCAGAGAATAAAGAAGTCGCCACATAGTGTGAACTGGGAAATATTTAAGGCCACACTCACCCCTCGCAAGGGAAGACCTCAAACCGTTGGGTTCAGAATGGTCTCTTACTTATGCCAGTATAATGGATGGGTTCACACAATGGTATAGCCAAGTCTTATGCAGTTTATGCAAGGTAATTCAAATAAACACAAATTTGCACACCCATAAATATTAATAACCACAATAACATAGTTCCAAAAACATATTAAATTAAGAAATACGAGATGTGATAACCAAAATTATAATGAACAATCAAAATCAGGAAAAGCGTCAATAAATAAATAGCAAACAAAAAGGGGGGTTAATAACGCATATATGAATATTTCCCGAGTGGCACGTGGAGTTGTATCCCAAGTACAAACCGCACTACCGTCCATTCGGATTCGGCTACGGAATTTACATATGGGTTTCCATCCGATATACCACAAGGGATAATAACACAAATAATCATCAATGCAATGTAAACGGACATAAAAAATAGACGCGAAATAATATAACGATGCATATACGACTAACCATCAACATGAACGAAAAATAAACAAAATAAAGGCAAGATAATAAAACAACAATAATAATGAATAAATAGATAAAAAAGAATAAATAACGAAATGCCAAAGAAAGGAAAAAAATGTGACCAGAAATTTGGCTATCTTTGATGTAGGACTTCACATACCCGGTTGGACGTATTTCACGTCCAGCCAGACATACAGCGTCCGAACTATAAAAATAAATATGGTAAGTGTGACATTAGGTCTTACCTTTTAAGTTGCTTTCTCGGAAGTGCGTTAGGCCATCGCCGGAAGTCTCGCTGGTTCGCTGTTTCTGGTTGCTGGTTCACTGTTTCTGCTTGCTGTTTTGTTGTTTTCTGGTTGTTGTTTTGCTATTTTTTTGTTGCTGTTTTCTGCTTGCTATTTTGATATTTTCTGTAGCCAACGCCTTAATAAAAGGGTCCGACCCAGCAAGATTAAGTAAGGAGACTTGGTATTAAAACAGTCTAAACCAATAGCAATGGACCCGATGGGAAAATTTAGGCCCAACTAGGAAAAGCCCTATCTAGTGAAAAAGATCATGAAAAATGGAGCGGTTTGGCTGTCAGACTTAGAAGGGAACGAGTTCATAGAGCCCATCAACATAGATAGGTTGAAGAAATACTTTGCATGAAAAAATGAGAAAGCTCAACAAAGGATGGCCTAAGAAAAAGTTAGACCACATCCAGCTAAATCAGAAATAATTTAGGCAAAAGTTATGGATAAATGAGTGAAAATAGTTAGTTGGAAAACCCGAAAGGGACAACTAACAACAGAGGTACCCTTTACACTAAAACAATTAATGTAGTCACACATGTACTAAGAAAGAATACTAATGTTTTATTGAAATAAAAGTTCAAATGTTCATGAAATGCAATATTCTTGCCAAAATAGAAAGTTCAAGCTAAATATGCATAGATCATCGTCTTTGTCTCTTTAATGCATGAATCGAAGTAGAAAGACCGGTCGGGGAATCATGTCTATCAGATGCACTGGAAGACTCTGGAGTAATGATAGTCCAGATATGCCGATGAGCCCACTTTTCATGGAAACGATCTAAGAAGTGGCGAGACATAGAGCCACCTTGGAAAGTATGCCTCTCAAAGCCAAGATATGAGGGACGCGCGTACTATCGACAAAGCCTATTTGGAAGGTAAAATAAGTTGGTATGGAGACCTGAAAGAGGGACACAATGACCGAGGAAGTCTGTAATGACATGGCTGAGACGCCACCAATGGCACATCCATACAATTTCTATATCAGATACTTGCTACAGCCACTCATTCCACGCATCATAAGAGAGGTTCCTCTTCACTATGGCACGTGCTAGATGATGTCGAGGACTATTGGAAGGAAAGATAAAGATTGGCGGGGGAGCAATAAGCTTCAAATTGCAACCATACCTACAAAAAAAATGATGGTGTTAGCTCGTTGGGTTAAAACCTGAAATGACGGTTCATACAAAAATTAGAGTGGCCCACTAAGTTAAAAATCCGGAAGGACAACTTAGGTAAAATTTAAGCATACCTGCAACAATAAATAGCTCCCGAAAAATTAGATGGCAGGTTTCTGTTTGACCTCAAACAAGTAGTTAAGAGTCTCAGCTAAAATAAAAGGAGATGGATCATAACCGCTTCTAATACCCTGAAGAATGTGAAGCAGTCAATAGTCACCCCTCCCGCTATCATAACTATGGGTGTTCACGGGTTGGGTCAGGCTGAGTTTTTTTAAATTTTGCTAAATCCTATTTGGTCGGGTCATGTGGGTTGACAAACCTGAACCTAAAATTTGAGAATGCAAACCCACGCGGGTTGGGTCGGGTCACTTAAAAAAAAGAAATTTTTTATGTATTAATTATTTTGAGACATAAATAATAGCTATTTTAAGTTTTGAAACTTGTCATACATAAAAAAAGTTCAAGACAATAAAAGTAATAAACAACTAAAATAATAATAAAAATTTTAAAAATTAAAAAAATAGAAAAATAATAAAAATCTATTGTTAGTGCATCGGGTCGGGTTTGATTGTCAAACCTCTAACCCGACCCATAAAAATCGGGTCAGATCGGGTTAACCCGAAAATGTAATTTTTTTTTAAACCAGAGCAGGTCAGGTCGGGTCACAGGTTAACCTGAAAAACTGAACACCCATAATCATGACCCACCAAGAGATATCAGAATAGGATGATGTACATGATTACACTTCTCCAGCGGTGAGACCCAACCTCCATGTTAGAAGAAAGATCCATTAGTGCTTTCAATTCAGTAGACAATGGACTTGGTACTACTTTCTCTATCTCATAGGGTATCGACTCTTGAAGAAAAGAATTGATAGATGGGTAGGAGGAAGAAATCAGAGGGCCAGAATGGCAGCAAGTTCCTCAGGCAAATGGTATAAGTCATGGTCGTGGAAGCAAAATACTTGATTTTTAGTATCCCAGAATGATGAAGCAACTTTCAGAAAAACATAGTCCACCTTGACACGATGGAGATAACGAAGAGCGGAAAGCTAGACCAAGTTTGCAGGTGACAAATCAGATACCCCACGGATAAAGGACACAACAAGATCTTACAGGGTGTGAGCCATAGAATAGCTGGAGGAATTGAGCAGTGACTGGATATAGAAAAGGGCGGACAAAGGTAATGCCAATGTCCAGCCAGACTTTGTCTAATGGTGGCTGGATATTCTGTAAGACCCTGGCCGAAAGAGGAGATGAAGAGAAGAAGTCTTGGAAGATATTTAGGAATGGAAAATAAGAGAAGAAAATCTTTTTAGGTGATGAAAACAATGTGGGAAAGAGGCATATATATAGCATTGTTGAGAATTATACCGTATGAGAACTGGATTCATAACCTCATAAGGAACCCTATTGCCTAAGAGATCATGAGATGTCTGCCCGGATTTGTACACTATTGGCGGCCGAACATGCAGGAGACATGGTCGTATTTTCTTGATATGTCCAGCCTACAACTCGAATGATCTTTACATATGTCTAGCCGGACATGGATATATAAGGCCAGATATATATCTTATGTAGAAGTGGGATGTAATTCAGACAAGGGCTTGTAGAGTATTTATGTATTATTTATGTAATGATTAAGTCTAAAAAAGGCATTGTAAAGAGTGGAAATTCTGAAAATGAAATAAAATGATATTTTTCATTGAATACAAAAGTTCGTACAAAAAGCTCATTTACAATTCTTGTATTGAAACAAGAAAAAAAAAGAATAAGAGCTATCATAATCCTTAGAAGACTCTCCCTCTTAAACCCCTTCACCAGCCTCGAACGCCATAGGATCTGGCTCAGGCTTCCTCTACGCAGGCTGGGAATGCAACCTCTTCTTGCGGACCTCCCAACGTCTGGAGCTCTCACACAATGAGTCATACATATGTTGGAGATCACGCAATCAAAAACACAGAAGGAAAGTTAGGAAATCATACATACATGTATATGCTAACTGTTATCTACATGTACCTATTGAATGAATCTCTGAGAGGTCATTGTCGCCTTAGCTACCTGCGCCATACGGAAGCAATGATCCAAAAAGTCAACAAGCACATATAACACAGTTTGATCAGTAACAAGAACTTAATAAAAGAAAAGAGAACAAGCAATCAGAGAAACTCACATGCGTGATGTCCGAATGGGTAATTTTCAACACTTGCATCCTCTCCAGACATAGAGAACGAACCTCGTTCGCCCTAGCATCGCCATGAACCATCTAGGTCGGATCTGGCTAAAAAGCTACAGTGACGGGAATGATACCGGGAAGAGCTGGCATTGAAGATGAAGAAGGGGTCTTCCTAGAGGAAGAAGTCCAGGCTTGAGATCGCCTTGAAATAGATGGTGTCAGATTCCCAACATTTCAGCCTCTTCCTCCTCTTCCTCGACCTCAGAAGGTAGACGCGGGTGGCGTATCTCACGACCTCTCCTACTGACCTGCATCAATAGACATGTCAACTGAAAGAACACAAAGCTTAGAAAAGAAATAATTTAGTCAGAGTGATACATACCTGGGTTTCCAATTAAGGGTCAGACATCGACAAAGATCCGAGGAGAGAATAGCGGGCCTACTACCAATACGGGCCTTCCACCAGGAAGTAATCAGCAGGCAAGCCATTTAGGGCGGCCATCAGATCCTCTCATTCGATCTGGAGACCAAAGAACATAGAAGGAGGCAGAGAGGCAAGAAATCTACGGGTTTATGGGCCCAAATAACAGAAATACACTCGATCACCTAGATATTAGAGTCGCTGGTCAGTACCCAGGAGAACATGCGCAATTCATTCTTCTGGAACAAAGAACGAGTAGACACCGACAGGTCATCGATGTAGAGTCCTCACCAGGCCTTGTCAA
>SKCR01010081.1:0-64694 GCA_019454045.1 Zanthoxylum bungeanum
ATTCACAACTCTGGATCGTTTCTTAATATTGAATTTTATTTAATTTAATTTTGAGCAATTTTATTCACTTGTTTTTAAGTTTAAAATCATCAACATTTCAAATCAATCAATCAATCTTTTAGATACTAGTAATTATTTGACCTCATAAAATTAATAGATTAGGTATTAAGTCCTCGTGAGATCGATATTTTTTTATAATACTTGAACGATACGTGCGCTTGCGTTATACGCGTGTGAAAGCACCGATCAATTGTTAAGGCCTATAGGGGGTGGTGTTACTAATAAAGAGAAAGGAACTGAGCCTCACATTAATGACAAGATCATGATACATACTAAATGCATGGTTAGCTAGTTTGTACATGTGCAATGATCGACTTCATGATTGATTATTATTATGTATTAAGATTAAGTCATATTGTTAAACTCATGATTTACACTTTAGTTTCAAGTCGATTTCTATAAAATGGTTTAGGTTATGTTTTAAATCTATGTTTCAAGTATATGTTTGAGTTTAGAATTGATAACATTTATAAGTATGTCTTTTAGATATAGGGATTATGTATATATATTTTATGAATAAAAATTTACGCATATGCTTCATGGCTATGATTTGTGTTTATGTTTTATGTTTTGATTCAAGTACATGCTAAATATTAACAAAATAGGTTACAAGTTTTAAGTGTATTAAAATTGATGATATTTACGAAAAGTGAATAAGGTATGAATAATTAGATCATGTAAGTTATGTGTAGGATTCATGATTTATCGATGATAAGTGTTATAATCATATTATGCAATTAAACTTATGAATCAATATGTAACTTCAACCTGCTCTTTATGCATGATATATGTTCAAGTGCTCAGTGTTGGGAAATCTCTAAGTCCCGAGGATCGATTAAAGCATAGAAACATAGTGCGAATACATTGAGGAAGTTGCGGAATACTTACATCGAGCGGTTGAGCGATGCGGTGAAGAACAAAAATATTTTATGCTCTCCTTGGTGGTCACGGCAGTAGCTGAATTTGGCTCCTCCATTTTCGGCCATGGATCATCCTCCAAGCTTCAAGCTTCTCCAATGGTGATTCCAAGCTCATGAAGTTAGTTCCCTATCACCTTTGTATGTACTCTTTGGTGTGCTAGCACTTGGTAATTTTGCCACAAAATCACCATGTTTCTCCTCTTGATTCTCGGTGAAAACCAGAAAGACAGAAGAAGAAAATGGCCTTGAGGCCGTGAGAGAGAGGAAGCATTTTGGCTCCAAAAACCGTGAGTTATTAGAAAGAGAGAGAAGAAATTGCTTTATGTATTTGTTAATTGATTTTCCAAAAAACAATTAAACATTTACCATTTTTCAATTTCAAAAAGTCAAAGGCAATAAAGCCTCAACCACTCACATCACTATTTACATCAATCAATCAATCAAGTGACAAGTTGTCATATCACTCAAAGTGACTAATGATTTGACGCTTGATGCGACTAGTGATTTGACGCTTGATGTGACTTGCGAGCCGTACTTGAATTCGAAATGCGAATGCGCTCGCAAACACTCCCGGGCTCAGGTTCGCTAATTCCAAATTAACGAATTTTCCGTTGCGACGTAATTAAATGATTATGCCTAGCGAAATCACTATTCACGTCGCTAACGAATTAATTCTAAATTAACTCGTTCGCCCGAATTAAAATCTAATTTCAATTCCGCGTCGAAATCCAATTTCACATAATATATCGAATATATTATTTTATCGATTAATTCCAAATTAATCGTTATCTCTCTTTTAATAATATTTTATCCCAGATAAAATATCTCCGCAATTAATCCCAGAGTAATTTTCTCTCTCTACTAATTAATCCCAGATTAATAAAGTGCGAGTCATACGTCATCGGTGAATCTTCGGGAAGCGACCCATGAGATCCCCGGATATGTTGGCAGTAAATCCGGTCGTAGGACTATCCAACACGTAAGTACCTAGTACTACGTTTGTATCGATTTACAAGACAAGGTTGGCTTCTAGCAAAGCGCCATGCCTACCCAATTCTCCAGAAATATCCTTACAAGAATATGTGATTTATATCAAGCGTAATATACGTAGTATTGCGTATTTCGATCCAGTATCGGATGTCACGTGCAAGGCATGGGGCTGAAATTGTGTCTGCCCCATACGAAGCACATATCAGATCTATGGTAACTAGTCTCTATAATCGGATAAACATAACCTAGTCATTTTATCCCGATAGCTGCAGCATATAAGAGAACCAGTCTCGTATCCTACGTGACCATCATCTCCACTATGACTTGAGTGATACTTCCATCTTGACATCACACCCAACACACTACGATTCTCAATATACCCAGCAAAGGAGTACACAGAACCTGTTAAGGCCCTGGACGACCTAAAACCAAAGTATATTGATTGTCGCAAGTATTAGCGGTGCAAGTCTCAGGTTAAGACCAAATACACCTACCCTGATTTCGGACTTCCATAGACACATAGTCATACTACCAATGGAATTCTGAGGGGTCTATCCAGAGCGAAGCTGTTTTCCGTACCATCGGTAAAACACAACCTCCTACTACACTTGCATGAATCCTATACCCAAATATATGAGAACTATGCCGTTATGCCCTCACAACGCGCACAAGTGTAATACTAGTCTTTTATGTATTATCGATGTCCAATCTCGATAATACTCTGACTATGGATATTTAATGATTAAACCTTCGTGGATTGATACTGTCTCATATCATCTCAATCCAGGAACTAATCATAAATACCTCCTATCATTTATACATCTTGGTAATCTAATTACAAATGATAAGAGAGCAATTTCCTTTGTCACATAGTTAATTTGTACAACACCATGATCTGTACAAATAGTGACGCTATGGGTCATAATTGTCCAACAATCTCCCACTTGGCCTATAGCCAGTCACTCGAGTGTCCTACTCCCGAACTATGTACGGTTCGCTCAAATTACTGAGAAAAGACTTTCGTCTGCGGATTTGCATGATTATCATCTGATGCGATTTATACGATCATCACATCGCCACGATGTATGATCCGAACGAATCAGATGAATATCGAAGTATATATCTGGATCGTTGATGAGACCATTAATTCTTTAGCCTGTGCTGAAGCCTAGTTCAGCTGCTAACAGAACTATATCTAATCTAATTAGATTTATTATCAATCAAGAAGGCTTCTATTGCTGCCTCAGCTGCAGCAATTACCTGCATTTGTTGTTTATTCGGTAATAGTATCTTGCTTGGAAGATTTCCAGCTCACTGTTCCGTTATTCAAACTTTGTAGTACCGTTTTACGACTTATAGTCGTTATTGTCGGTTAGGAAACTTGCAGCAATGAACCCAGTCACTTCAAGTTCTCATTCTCCATAGTTTAAGACAACATCCTTAGTTCTTCTAAGATACTAAAGGATGTTCTTAACATCAATCTAGTGACTATCACTTGGATTGGCCTGATTGTGACTCCATATGCTCAAAGTGTATGAGACACAATGTCGCGTACATTTATTTAATGTTCGATTTCTCGGAGAGTATTAACAACTTTAAATCTATCCCAGTAGATCTTTATTCCTAAAATAAAGGTTGTTTCTCCCAAGAATTTTACGGAGAGTTTTCATGAAAGCCAAGCTTTCACCGATTGTATTATGGGAATATCATTTCCAAGAAATGATATGTCATCATTACACAGGACATTCACTGCCAGTGCGCTCCCACTAACCTCCTTATATACACAAGAATCATTTTCGTTTTGAATTAAATCTTAAACCATTATGATTACATCAAAACGATAATTCCAAGAACATTATGCTTGCTTCAATCCATACATGGATCGAATAACCTGCAAACCTTGTTTGCTAGTTTTGGTATGAAAAAACCGTTAGGATGTTGTAAACATCCTCCAAAAGGTTTCCGTTAAGGAAAGCGGTTTTGGCATTACAGCTGCCATATTTCATAAATGAAACATGCAGCATCAGCAAGCATTATCCAAATGGATATAACGTGGCAACAGGTAAAAGGTTTCATCGTAATCGACACAATGTTGATAACGATATTTTTTCGCTACAAGCCTAGCTTAGTACGTTGGTATGTTGCCTTCCATGTATGTCTTCCTTGAAGATTTATATAGTACCAGCAGGCACAATGCCTTGTGGTATATCAACTAGTATCCAAACATAGTTGATATACATGGGATCCATTTCGGACTCATGGCACTTTTCCATAACAAGGAGTTGATACCTTGTATCACTTCTTCATACGTAGTCAGTTGGTATTCCTCAATAAGATTGACATCTTTATGAGGTTTGATCAGAAACCCATACCCCAGGTTGTTTTCTGACTCTCTCCGACTTACGCGATTCTTGTGTATTCGAAGATTATTGGTATAGTTTCATCCTTGATGAACTATTTGTGTTCCATTAGGAATCGGTGCCTGGAATAGTATTACTTCGATTTTCATCGAGTTTTACTATCCTCCAACTTACCACTGCATATCGGTATTCCTCTTAGGAAAATCGCATGGCGAGCAACAATTACATTGTTCTCTTGTGAGTTCTATAAGTACTATACTTTGGTATCCCCAGGATAACCCATAATTTTGGCACTTATCCGATTTGGGTTCTAGTTTGGTATCATCCAAACATATGCCTAGCATACCCAAGTCTTCAAGAATGAGAAAAATCAGTTTCTTTCCTGTTCATGCCTAATATGAAATCTGTCTAACAGATTTTTATAGAACCTTATTCAAAATAAGTTCTGCACTGTTTATGCATATCCGTTGAAGGAAATGGTAGCTCAGAGTGACTCATGATTAACCTTATCATGTCCAACAAAACTCGGTTTATCTGTTCGGACACAACGTCAGGATGGCGTGTTCCTGGAGGAGTCCTCATTGAAAGAATACTATACTCTTTCAAGTATTTAAGAAACTTATTGCTTAAGTGTTTTCATCATGGTCTAACCGTGACATTTAATACTTTGGCCGATCTGTTTGTCTATTTCGTGTCGAAACTGTAAAAGTTTCCGATTTGTGTTTCAAAAGAAACACATAACCATAACGCGATGCCACATCCCTAAAGGTCACGAAATATTCACATCCATCTCTAGCCTAGCTAGACATGGGCCCACTTGCTTCAGTATGAACTAGGGCTAACAGATCAGTGGCATTTGCACTTTTACCAAGTAAAGGTGTTTTAGGCACTTTGCCCAATAAACTAGATTCGTAGACTTTATTTGATTAGAATCAAATTTGTCCTAGTACCCACTCTTCGAAAGTGTAGATATACGAGTCTTGTTTAAATTGTGTCCCAGACAACAATGCCACAATATGTTTCAACTGATCAAATCGGTTTGAGCTATTTTTTTGTCATGTTATACGTTTGAGATTTATTTATATTCAAAATATAAATACTGTTTTTCACATCTAATGTGTTTATCTCAATATCATCTTTATAAAATGAAACACTTTAGTGTTCTAGAATATAAAGGTATATCCGCAACAGATTATACCATGATATAGAGATAATGTATCTAGTCAAACTAGTTACATTTTAACAGTTTCCTAATTTAAGTACACACCCGAAGGGTAGTTCCTAAACTTAGGTACCTACGGTTCAAACATCGACTTTCGTCCCGTTTCCATTCGTAGATAGATCTCATCTGAAGTCAGTATCCTGCTCTCAGCAGATTCTGCACATCAGCATATATATATGTACCACACTAAGTATTTAAAATCTAATTTTAATACTAGTCATGAACATATTTTATGACAAACATATTTGAAGTCAGAGCCTTGCCCGTTCTTCAATTCCTTCATGCCTGCATTGTCCAAACGGAAGTCACGCTTCCGCGATCCCGTTTGCCACAATTTAGGCAGACATTTTGGGATATGTCATTTGTGTTCCTAGAAGATTATAATGATTTTGCCTTTGCCCTTTTCGGTACCCCAGAAGCCTTTGGCCAAGCCTTGGCCTTCCAGAATGTCGAAGTAAGATGCGCCTTGTGCTTCTCGCCTTATTGCAAACTTTTGGCTTTATCTCCTTGAGAATAGCCATTAACTCTCCAAGAGTTTACTATTGCAATTTAGTACTTCTAAGATCTAAGAATAGATCTATGAAGATCCTTCAATTTCATTATCATACTTTAAGGATCTAATCCTTAGTTCTGATTAAGAAATTAAGGAGTCAATTTGCGGCAAGCTTAATGGATTAAGTACTAAAGTTATCATCACATGAATATTCCAAATATCATGCTCTACTATTTTCTTAACTCCGGGCTTAGGCCTAATATGTTATTTTATCAAATAAAGTAACTTATTAGTTTCCAGGACCATCCTGAAATTTATTCCCAATTTGAAAATTAAAGTCGTTTAAATACATTTTCCCCAGGATTATGTTTTTAAACACTAATCTTTCAATTTTATCTTGATCCTAATAGTCCAACTATTTAATCAACGATTTGAGGTACTATTTATTATAATTTAAATTCAATTATATTGATTACTATAATCCAATTATAAAATCAATTATAAATAATTAAATCAAATATATTGATTACTATAATCCAATTATATAATCAACTATAAATGGAATAGTTTGAATACAGTCCAACTTTTTAAAACAACAATTAAATATTAGTCCAACTAATAATTAATTAATTTGACGAATAATTTGATATGAGCGCGTATGGCAAGTTACTAAATGAATATTGCAAATCTAATACTTGCCTCCCACTATTTTTCGGCGAGCCTCTAACCCTCTGTCGAGTACTCGAGAAACCGTGTTTCCTAGTGGGCTAGGATCCCGTTAAATAACACACAATCTTGACTTTGGCCAACAAATTGTATGATAATTAACTAGGTAGATCTCTAAGATCAATTGGATCCCATCCAATTCCTAGATCCAGTAGGTGGACATCCAAGTCCGAAACATATATCCTATATATGCCAATATATCCAATATATTGCCTAACCTTTTTCCTCTGAATCAACTAAGCCTTGGCTTTGGCACAACAAACTTAGTGATCCCAATTAAGCGGAACCCATTGACTATGGGAAGCTTCGTAATCAATGTCGATCGACAAGAATTGATCTTGACTTTGTCCAACAAATCACAACTTGGACAAGACACTAATATGTAGACCCGGCCAAGGTTCCAGTTCGGAACCGGAACGGAACCTAACCGGTTCGGTTAGGGTTCTCATCCTGACCGAACAGGTTGGAACCGCTGGAACCGAACGGTTCCAGCGGTTCCAACGGTTCCAACGGGAACCATACGGTTCTGGTTGGAACCGAAAGTAAAAAAAAAAAAATTATTTACTTGGAACCGTAAGGTTCCACAAGTAAATCTCAATTATTATTATTAATAATAATGAGGTTTAAAATTGCAACCTTGAGCACAATAGTCAATTTTTATGGAGGTTTAAAAATCTCCTTTTTATAACCAACTCCTGGTTACTGACTTCTTTATATAAGCGACGTGGGACACAATAGCCAAGTAACAAATATCCTACATCGCTTATATGAAGAAACACTAGCCAAGATTTGGCTATAAAAAGGATTATATGTTAAAATAATTTTATAAAAAAATAATTCTATAAAAATGATGTGATAATTTGAAAAAAAATTACGATTATAGAATTTTTTTTTCTATTTTTTAAAATTTATTATTAAAAAAAAAAACCAAAAGGGAACCGTAACCGAACCGGAACCGACCGGTTCGGTTCCGGTTCGATTTACGGTTTCGGTTCCACTTAAGTGTGGAACCGGGAACCGGCCGGTTCGGTTCCGAACCGGAACCAAACCGCCGGCCGGGTCTACCAATATGGAACAAAGCCTTCATGATTCAAACACATTCTCGACGGACAAAGGTCTTGACTTTGGCCAACAAACCAATGCCAGTCTTGGATCTTGAGTAAGAATCACTCAATGGAAGGAAAAACGCTTAATATGATGTTGAGGGTTTTTCGCGTGTAATTGGCAACCAATTAATTATCTTTGTTAAGGTCTCATCATCAACACCCTTAAACATGCATTCTAAACACATAATAAGGCGCATATAAATAAAATAATAATGATATGCGGATGGATACTCTACACATTGTTCCTAGAACAAATCTCTCCCTTTCCTCTCTCCCGCTAGCACAAGTATTACTTCTACCCGTTACATAACACTTCTAAAGAAACCTCATTTACATTGAGGGGAATAGGTGAGAAGAGAAATACAAAGAGTAAGGAGGTAATAGGCTGGACACGCAGGTCCAATTAATAAATTCTAAATTTATTACAACAATTTCCAAAATTGCCCCACCCATCTAATATCCATCTGATATACATTATTCATGCATCGCAACCATGTATTCACACAAGCATGTTATCAATCAATCTAATCCAATTAATTAATTTGATATTAATGACCATCCAATGTTCAAACAACGATTTGATTTTACGCGAGTCCAACTCGTTTTGCGAATAAGTACTCAAAGTACGAATTCTTGAATTAAATTAAACTACAACATCAAATCCAATTTAATATGTATTAAATACTAATTCACTATTTAATTCCAAATTAAATATTACACTTTATTAACGAACCTTTACGACTTAGATTCTAAATCTAACTGTCACGGGTCTCAAAGCCCGATTAACATCCAATGTTAATTTAATTTAAAGTCCAATGGGCTTTTAATTAATTTCATAAGGCATGGACTCTTGGTCAACTTGGGTCAAACCCAATAACCAAAGCCCATTTAAGGAATCACCCTTATATGCCTAGAAACCAATTTAGGCCCATTAGGCCCAATTAAAATAATTAAGGTCCATTAGTCGCATTTGGACTTTATGGAAACGGTTTTGGGCCAAATTGGATCCAACCAATTTAGCCTAAACCTAACTTGGTACAACCAAGCCCAATTAGCCCATTTACAAATTTTATGCCCAATTTCCAAAATTAGCCCAATTAATTTAATTCCAAAAATTCCAAATTTCTCAATTAAATTAACAAAAGTGTATTACACAATTAATTACCCAAATCAATATTTCCAAAACACCAATTAGCCTAATTAATTATGCATATCAACATTAAAACATGTCCAACACATTTTAATAAAAAATCAAACCAAATTTCATGCTTCAAAGTCTCGGCAATGGTAGGCTTAATTATGTCCAATTCGAATTCAATCCAATTAAATTCAATTCAACATTCCCAATTGATTTAAAGTCATCCAATGAATCAAAAATCAAAAATTCCAAGACATTTAGGGCAAGCTACCTCTCGGCCAAGCTAAGATTTTTAGGGAAATTTGTTCCAAATAACTTTTCATGAAATTGATCCAATCAAACTTCAATTCAACATCATTTAAGCAAACTTAATCATCCAATTTCATCAAATCATGCTCAAACACATTTTACCCAATTTTAACCCTAAATCAAGTTTCATTCTTTTAACTCGCTCTGATACCATTGTTGGGAAATCTCTAAGTCCCGAGGATCGATTAAAGCATAGAAACATAGTGCGAATACATCGAGGAACTTGCGGAATACTTACATCGAGCGGTTGAGCGATGCGGTGAAAAACAAAAATCTTTTATGCTCTCATTGGTGGTCACGGCAGTATCTGAATTTGGCTCCTCCATTTTCGGCCATGGATCATCCTTCAAGCTCCAAGCTTCTCCAATGGTGATTCCAAGCTCATGAAGTTAGTTCCCTATCACCTTTGTATGTACTCTTTGGTGTGCTAGCACTTGGTAATTTTGCCACAAAATCACCATGTTTCTCCTCTTGATTCTCGGTGAAAACCAGAAAGACAGAAGAAGAAAATGGCCTTGAGGCCGTGAGAGAGAGGGAGCATTTTGGCTCCAAAAATCGTGAGTTATTAGAAAGAGAGAGAAGAAATTGCTTTATGTATTTAATAATTGATTTTCCAAAAAACAATTAAACATTTACCATTTTTCAATTTCAAAAAGTCAAAGGCAATAAAGCCTCAACCACTCACATCATTATTTACATCAATCAATCAATCAAGTGACAAGTTGTCACATCACTCAAAGTGACTAATGATTTGACGCTTGATGCGACTTGTGATTTGACGCTTGATGTCACTTGCGAGCCGCACTTGAATTCAAAATGCGAATGCGCTCGCAAACACTCCCGGGCTCGGGTTCGCTAATTCCAAATTAACGAATTTTCCGTTGCGACGTAATTAAATGATTATGTCTAGCAAAATCACTACTCACGTCGCTAACGATTTAATTCTAAATTAACTAGTTCGCCCGAATTAAAATCTAATTTCAATTCCGCGTCGAAATCCAATTTCACATAATATATCGAATATATTATTTTATCGATTAATTCCAAATTAATCGTTATCTCTCTTTTAATAATATTTTATCCCAGATAAAACATCTACGCAATTAATCCCAGATTAATTTTCTCTCTCTACTAATTAATCCCAGATTAATAAAGTGCGAGTCATACGTCATTGGTGAATCTTCGGGAAGCGACCCATGAGATCCCCGGATATGTTGGCATTAAATCTAGTCGTCGGACTATCCGAACACGTAAGTACCTAGTATTACGTTTGTACCGATATACAGGACAAGGTTGGCTTCTAGCAAAGCGCCATGCCTACCCAATTCTCCAGAAATATCCTTACAGGAATATGTGATCTATATCAGGCGTAGTATACGTAGTATTGCGTATTTCGATCTAGTATCAGATGTCACGTGCAAGGCCTGGGGCTGGAATTGTGTCTGCCCCATAAGAAGCACATATCAGATCTCTGGTAACTAGTCTCTATAATCGGATAAACATGACCTAGTCATTTTATCCCGATAGCTGTAGTATATAAGAGAACCAGCCATGTATCCTACGTGACCATCATCTCCACTGTGACTGGAGTGATACTTTCGTCTTGACATCACACCCAACACACTATGATTCTCATATACTCAGCAGAGGCGTACAGAACCTGTTAAAGCCCTGGATGACCTAAAACCAATGTATATTGATTGTCGCAAGTATTAGCGGTGCAAGTCTCAGGTTAGGACCAAATACACCTACCCTGATTTCGGACTACCATAGACACATAGTCATACTACCAATGGAATTCCGAGGGGTCTATCAGAGCGAAGCTGTTTTTCGTACCATCGGTAAAACACAACCTCTTACTACACTTACATGAGGATCCTATACCCAAATATATGAGAACTATGCCGTTATGCCCTCACAACGCGTACAAGTGTAATACTAGTCTTTTACGCATTATCGATGTCCAATCTCGATAATACTCCGACTATGGATATTTAATGATTAAACCTTCGTGGATTGATACTGTCTCATATCATCTCAATCCAGGAACTAATCATAAGGACCTCCTATCATTTATACATCTTGGTAATCTAATTACAAATGATAAGAGAGTAATTTCCTTTGTCACATATTTAATTTGTACAACACCATGATCTGTACAAATAGTGACGCTATGGGTCATAACTGTCCAACACTCAGATCAAGTTGTAAGAACATGAGGTATGGATAGGTTTATAAAGGTGAATTAAATATGGATTACCTATGTATGTTTTATGTCAGATGATTCAAGAATAAACATTATGTTTTAGTTCATATTTACATGGTCTTAGTTCACAGATGTAGTTTATAGTCCATGTTTATAGTTATAATTTAAGAATATCTTTCATGTTACGACACTCGTATGTTCTTAGTTATAAAATAAATATGTTTTTCATGTTACGTTCGTGTCATGATTTTAGGATTCATGTAAAGTTTATATTAGATTCCTAGCCATCAAAGATATGTGTAATATCCCGAATTTTTCCGAGTAGTTCTAAAATATTTCCAAACTAAAGTTAAAGATTTGGAATGAGATGGTATTCGAAAATCAGAGTTAATGTGTTGTAAAATAGAATGGAATATTTTAAAGTGAAGCTTCGTCACGTTGGGAAATGCGTGGTTTCGAGAACCAGTTATACGATTCTTGTTTACATCGTTCTACGCGTAAAATATTCTTGGTTCGGCTATAAATATAGCAAATGAACTCTGATTAAGTTGATTATTGAACCATTGGACTCATTTTTCTAAGACAAGTAACTTTCTTGTTGAATACTTTTTGAAATTTCGAGCAAAAAGGCCACAAATTTGCCTAAATCCAAATCAGCCATAAAGAGGACCAAAGTGCAACTTTCGCAAGGACCAGGTTGCAATTTTTGAAAACTTTAATATAAAGCCCAGAAATTTCCGTATTTTGCTATCTAGCCCGAAAAGACCTAACACACCCAACAGTGCATACGCACGTTTATCTGAGAGGATAAGTGGTGGCCGGTAGTGGGTGGCCTTCCGGCCAGGCGTAGGGGCGTCGTTGGGTGCGTCGGGCCACAAGAAGCTTGTTGGTGGTTGGCAATCATTGGAAAAGTCACGCATTACGGTGCTGCGAGGAGAAGAAAAAACGACAGTTTTGAGCTCGATCCGGCTCATTCGAGCACCTCCACATGTCGATCCATATACCAAATTGAAGCTCTCGGAGAGTAATACAAGATGACAGTGATGATTTTTCTGATCCGTGCTCGATTGCACGTAAAATAAGGGGAAAAGAGGTGATGAATAGTAACCTTCGTGTGAATAATAAATCCAATTTGAATTTTTTCGATTCCAATGCATTCGTGGGATCGTTTGGAGTCCGTATATACCTTCGAAATCTCGGTAAGACCTCCCGGTAAAAATCCACTAATTTCAAGTTTTTCATTAAATAATCGGATGTATCCAGTAGCTTCATAGCATTGATTTTTGGAATAAATTGAATTGTTTAAGTATTAGTATATTGAATATGAGCATTCGGTAGAATCCGAGTGAAAACGGAAAGAGTGTGATCGATCCGATAGAATATGCAAGTTTTCGGTAAAAGTGGATTTTTGCGTATAAAGATATATTTTGATTTTAACGATAATTAAGAGTTATATATGATATTATAAATATGTTTGGATAAATCCGGGTAGTTTCGGAGGGTTCGGGACCATTCCATAGCGTTTGCGAAAAGTTTTCGGAAGATTTTCAAAAATACGTAAACCGAGAATTTAAGTTAACTGACCACTTGAGTTAGTTTATAATGATGTTTTAAGATTACTGAACTAAGATTATTGAAATCAAACTTGATTTGGTTGTTCTGGAAAGATCCGAAATTTATCGTAGTTAAGTCAAGAATCTTATAAAGTTACGATTTTGACGATATTTTGCCATTTATTTTGGCAGATTTGATTAGGACCTGAAGTGCTCGCGAAGCCAGGTATGTAACTTATGTGATGAGTGCTTGAATAATTTATTGGTATTTTAAATATATATGATTGAAGTATTTAGGTTAAGACGAGAATATATAAGAGATATTCTTGAAAATATAGTTCGAGGCTACACATGGTAAGGATAAACGACCACCACAGGTATGGAACTTTGTTACTGATATGATATGAAATAAGTTATTAAATGAACTCAATGTTTGTGTGGACATATGGATGTATGAAAGTGTAAGAATTGGTAACGATATGTATATGTTATGTAAATGTATGAGTATGTAAAAGTATATGTATAAGCATGTATAAATATATGAACATGTATACATATATGCATATGATGTTAAAATATGTATAGGTTGGGTATATGGAATTGGTAAATGGAACAGATCATGTTTTCTAAATTGGTATAAGCTAAGATCCTTAAATGGGTAAAGTACGTGTTTGAATGGATACATTTATGAATGTATATTTCTGATAAGAATTCTGGAGATATAGTGCATTTGATTGAAAAGTAAAAGACATGAAGATTGTAAAAGGCTACGTTATCAGAATTCAAAGTGATAAGTATGTTAATATGTTTGATGTATATATGTATATATAACGGATGATAAACAATGTTTGACATGTATGTGAGATTATGTTACGTGATATGTGTGCACGTGTGCACGTGAGTATGTTAATTAGTTGATAATCTCGTGTTATAGTAGTCGGGCTGGTTAGGAATCCGTTCAGACGACATTCATCTCATACATATTCTAAAATAGGTAATGAGTCTCGTACGAGCATTGTATGCATAAGCCAGTCTTATATATGTGTTGTTTGATTATGTGCTTTGTGATGAATTGGTTGTTATGTGTGCTTCGTGTTGGTTGAACGATGATTGTATGTATATCTGAGTGTATGTACATGTATGATAGAACTCGTAACATCTACAGATAGTGTATGCTTATGTGAAGTGAATGAATGATTTGAAAACTGATGTGAATATCATATGTTTTAAAGCGTGTTTGATAATTTATATTGGTAGAAATGTATGTGTAAGAATCCTGAAAGTATATTTGCATGAATATAAGAGAAATGTGATATGGTATGTGTAAATACATATGAATCCCGAATGTAAAGCTATTGTAAGTTTATCATGATTAATGTAAGTTAAAGAAAGTTTGTTTTAGTATAAAAGATAGTTTGTAATCGAATAGAAGAAAGTTTATTGGATTTTCCGATTTGATGATAATTCAAACATGGATATTTATGATAAAAGTATATATGTATGATTTCATGTTTCATGTGATTAAAGTGAATTTGATATTAAACGATATACTCTATGGTATTCGAGTTTTGCTTTGCATGCTTAGGATGTTTTTTCTTTTAGACTGGCACATATATACGTAAATAGATATGAGGATTGCATATGTAATAGATAAAAGGGTTAGTTAAATATTGATAAAGCTGAATTTGTAACTTGGTAATGTTGAAAGTTTCTAGTATGGTTGACTTTGTTTTTGTTGGTTGCATGAGCATGGTTACTTACTGAGTTTTTATAACTCACACCAAACCAGTTTGCTAGTTTTATAGGTTGGCTTCCAGATGGGTCAACCATTTCAACTTTGGATGTCATGCTCGAGACGCGGATCACCCATGCGGCAGACACCCTCGCAACTGTCATGGGAGAAGTTTTAGATATTTATGATATTTGATTTATTATTTTTTTGCTTGTTGAGCACGCCGTTTGTATTAAGTAATAATTCGATTGCTTATGATGTTGTGGGCATATGGCCTTTGAATGTTGATAGATGATATGGGCACGAAGTCCTTAGGTGGTGAATTTGATGTGTTGGTGTGGACCTGAGGTCTATTTTGATATATGATGTTTGTTTCAAATTTGCTTTGATGTTGGACTAAGATCCATTTTGTCCAGTTTTAGGATACATCATTCCAGATTTTTTATAAATTTAGAGGCTTATGGAGATGGGTTAAACCTATCTCCTACTGGTAGCATCCTGCCTCTGGCGGGGTGTTACAGTTCGGGATGGTTCTAACCATGGATTTGGATGGCTTGGTATAACCGTATATAAGTTTCATATTATAGAATGAATATTTAGTTAGAATCAATTCATTGATGTTCTTGGTTAAGTCTAGGCAAGTCACGTTATAAGTGTAGGTATAAATAGCAGAGTAAGTATAATAGCTTAAGTTAGACATGTTGGGGTGGATGTGGAACTCATAGGGTTGGAACGGTGTCTCACGCAGCGAAAATAGTCATAACCCATGTATATAGAGTATGGGTGTATTTTTAAATAATTTAATGGAATACTATATTCTGGATCAAATAAAAGCTCGAAAACTCCGAAACGGAGAAAGGAAATTTCAGCGCGAGCGGGCACTGAGACGCACGTTGTACGCACATTACGACTCACAAGTGCGAGAGCATCAGCTTTCGACGCGTCGTGATGCCCAAATATGATAGGGCAGTGTTGCGTCGCGTAGGCGTGCATATTGCCATGTCCAAATCTCTGAGTTCTGCGTATCGTGTTGCCAAAGATTACACGTGACGACGAGCTCCTACTGAAAATGTTTTAGATAGCACTTTCAACTTTAATCCAATCCAAATCACTTTCAACTTTCTTCAAACAGTTCCATACACCCAAAATCTAATTTTAACATCAAAATCATCATCAACACACAAGTTATAGAACTAAATCATGTTTATCAAAATAAAACACAAATACATTCAAAATACATATATGCACAACTTTTGAATCTAAAATATAAACTAAACAAGAATCTCATAAAGATGCAACCCATGAACAATTCTAGGCCGCTCAAAGGTGGTCAAGTGATTTTATAATGGTAGTCATAGCTCCAAGCTTTCATCTAGCGTTCTAAACACCAATTGTGTTTTATGTCTAACATACACAAATTTGACCTAGTCACAAGCATATTGTGTTTATATTTCCAAAGTATCTAAACAAAAATGTCTAACCATGTTCCGATTTTTCAAGCTATATTATTATGCATTAAATACATAATACATCAAAAAATATTTCATTAATGATCTCAAATCATTAATAAAACCATAGTTTATTGGAGAACATAAAAAATTACCTAGCTAACTTGGATGAAATATTAAATCTTCTAAGTTAAAATGTAGAGAACTTCCAAAGATTCTCTCACATGTGTTCTCTCTTGGTTGAAACTTATAAACAAACATACACAGGCTTATCTTTTATAATCAAGCTTTGAATTTTTTAATTAATAAATGTTTTAATCAACTTTTTGGTGGGCTTAATCTAATTTGTCTAGATATGTATATTAGGTGTAATCATATCAATTTTCTTTAATCACTTGATTAATCCAATTGAATCAAGCAAAAGTCTAACCACTTGATTAATCCAATTAAATCAAGACAAATACACCTATAATTATATGTTTTATAATTACCAAAATATCTTCCAACTGTAGAGATATTTATGAAATTACAACAAGCCATTGTATGATTAATCCCAATCGGTCTAGTAAATAATTAATGTTATCCAAAAATACTTAATTAATTTGATTGATAATTAAAATATAAAATATTATTTATTATAAAACATAATCGTCTACCTGAGTGCTCAACGAGTACACTTCATATTATTGGACTCTCTAAGTCCAGACACGTTCGTCATATAAGCATAGCTCATATGTACGTAATTCAACAACCTCTGAAATTATGAAGAACACGAACGACCTTTCTAATTTATACAAGTCGAGGTCATCACATATGTTTAACTATCCCTCCGTCATAGGCTATCTGAGTTATGCTTATGAAACATAGATTACACCATCAAGTTTCCAAGACACACATCTCATATTGTCGACATTTTTTATGTATATGCGATCAACCATAGGTGATTGGATTTGGCCAAAGTCTAAAGAATCATGATTCACTAACATGAATACCATAACCCATTATGGTACACATACGAGCTGACGAATCCTATTTTGATACACATTTGATTAACGAGTGCATCGGTCCACACCTAACAAACATCAAGCGGTCAGACCATGAAAGGTATCTGACATACATGACATCAAAGTGTGGAGGGTCACACAAAAAATCAGTGCTATCCTATAGTCAAAGGATCACATATACTACTCGACTTGAAGAGATTTCTATTGACGGTGGTGTGTACTTCCAACTATTCGGAATTACATGTGAGTCATTCAATATTCGCTCCAATAAATACCCACATGTCTATACGAGCTACCCTTGATCATGGTCTATTGGGTTAGATCAGTGGAACTCCAATTCCAATATACGACAAGTGCTAGTCATCTAGGTTATAGGAATCTGACCGTATTCCAAAACCAATGACTAGGAATATATATTTTAAGAATAATTTATAATAGCAATATTATCCCAATGACATATCATCCAGTGTCCAGTATTACTACGTGGTGTCATTATATATATATATATTAAACTAATATGAATTAAGAGATAATGACATAATAATTACCAATAACAAACTGAAATGAAAATGTAGTTATTTTATTAATAAATAATAACATATAATGTAAAATACATTATTCAGATTGGCCCTCCAAGCACCAACTCCAAAAAATTTCCACTTGCGTAGTGCAAATCCAGATGGTATTGAAGTCTTATTTACTTCACATACTTATCGATTTACTTTGGAGGTAAGGTCTTAGTAAGCGGGTCTTCTATGTTGTCTTGTCCTAGAACGTTCAAGACCAATATCTCTTTTAGTTTAATAATTTCTTTAATCATGCGATATTTCATTTCCACGTGTTTAAATTTGTAATGCGTCCTTGGCTCTTTAGCCTGCACAATGGCTCCGTTATTCTCACAGTAAAGTGGGATCAGATCCGCAATACTAGACACAATTTCAAGTTTTCTGATAAAATTTCTAATCCAAACAGTTTCTTTAGCAGCTTCCGAGGCCACTATAAATTCCATCTCAGTGGTGGAATCAGTTGTAGAGAGTTATTTTGAACATCGCCAATTAACTACACCACCATTAAAGATAAATATATATCCAGATGTAGACTTTCTATCATCCGGATCTCCTTGAAAATCAAAGTCTGTATATCTCTTAAGTTATAGCTCATTGTCTCCATAAATTAGAAACTTATCATTAGTACCCTTAGGGTACTTCAGGATATGTGTCACAAATTTTTAATATTCATTACTCAGATCAAATTGGTATGGGCTAGTCATATTAATGCCGAAACTGATATCGGGTCTTGTATATAACATAACATAGCATGCATAATACTTCCAATATACGAAGTATATGTCAAGTTGGACAATTTAACTCTTTCTTCCTCACTATGAGGTGTCATTTTCTTTGAAAGATGTATGTCGTATCGAAATGGAATATTTAATACCTTGCAATTGGTAAAACCATACATTTCTAACATTTTATCTTGGTATGTGGATTGCGACAATGCTATCAGCTTCCTTATCTATCCTGGTAGAGCCTTATACTCAGTTTATAGGAAGTTTCACCCATATCTTTAATGGAGAAGTTCTCGCAATGGTAGACTTTCATACTCTGCATTAATCCCATATCATTTCCAATGATAAAGATATCGTTATACATATAAAATAAGGAATACTATCATGCTCCCACTAACTTTATTATAAACACACATTTCTTCTTTATTCTTAATGAATCCAAATAATCTAATTATCTCATCAAAATGATGATTCCAGCTTCAGGATGTCTGTTTAAGTCTATAAATGGACTTCTTCAGCATACAACCCAAGTTTGAAGTCTCATTGGATACAAAATCCTCTGGTTGTTCCATATAAATATCCTCATCGATGAATCCATTTAGGAACGCAGTTTTCACAACCATTTACTATATCTCATAATCATGATATGCAGTAATGGCTAACAGTATCCTAATAGATTTTAGCATAGCGATTGTCGAAAATGTTTCCTCATAGTCAATCCCAGGACGTTGAGTGTAACCTTTCGCTACCAAATGGGCCTTAAAGGTTTACATATTTCCATCGACCCACAGTTTCTTTGATAAACCCATTTACAACCAATAGGTTTAACACCTTCAGGAAGCTCAACCGAGTCCCAGACTAGATTGTCATGCATAGAATCTATTTTGGATTTCATGGCTTCTTGCCATTTTCCAGAATCAATATCCAATTTTGTCTCTTTTTACATAGTCGGGTCTGTCTCCTCCAAGAGGAGAACATAGAGACTCGAATCTAATGTTAAAAATAGTCTATCTGGAGGCCTTGACACTCTATTCGATTTACATAGAAAATGTGTCGGAGATCCTTCACCTAGTTGGATATCTGGTTCCATCTCACATTTCTCTAAGTTAGGATCGAACTCATCGAGTTCCATCTTTCTACAATTCTCAATTTCTCTCAAAAACATATTTTCAAGAAAATTGGCAAAATGAGCAACAAATATATTTCATTGGTAGGAATCGTAGAATTGATATTGCAAAGAATTATCAGGAAATCCAATGAACATGTATTTATGTTGGGAAGCGGCCGTGAGTGCGCAGCGGAAAATAAAAATTATTATGCCGCTTTCCCTTTGCCCAAGACCCATTTGTTTTTATTATTCTACAAGCCTAAGCATGTTACTATATATTCTAAGCATAAAACTCATAAAACATGCAAAGAACATAAACCTAAACATGCTAACTATCATAAGAACTCTAAATAAAATAAAGAAAGAAAAAGACTTACTTGAACCGTAGACTCCTCCAGTCCTCCCTCCAATCTACAAGCTTTTCTCGAACTCAGCAAGCTCTTCCACGTTCCAAAGAGCCACCCAAGTGTGTGGCCTCCAAAGATGCACACACCAAAGCCAAAACTCAATGGCAAGACCACGCCTTGAGTGCACGAGTATTTTACCATTGGTGCTAGCCTAGGCAAATACCTCAAAACTTTTAACTCGAGGTTCCTCTAGTCAATTAGACTTAAGGATCCTCAAAATCAGTGGCTTACTCTTAAACTTTAGAGTTGCTCACTTATATAAACCTAAGATATGAAAGGTTTTGGTGTAGCAAATTTGTAAAGAATTCTTTGGGTTTATATAGTGCTCCAAAGACAACAAAATTAATTAAGAATCCGATGTGGGATAAAAGCTAATTTAATCTTAGCCATTGGATCTTAATTTAGTGGTTTAATGAGATTATAAAACCCTAATAAGAATTTGGGCCGAATTGGAATTCAAAACAAATAAAAAAAATTTATTATTCACATTACTATTCACGTGAATAGTATTTTTTTATTCCAATTCTCAAAGTGCCCCTATCATCATTCACCAATCCCTAAGCCACTATTGAACCTCATAAATGATATGTTCAATAATTAAACACATTGAACCATTTATGAACAATTCCTACAGCAATCATATATGCTGTTATATTTGTACTGCGCACTGTTAACCATTGATTTCGACTTTGTTGTGTGTGACCTTTTGGGTTTCCCTCAAGTTGGACATGAAATGAATCGTGATAATTTAATCGAACATAAATTATCCTCCGATCAGATGGTCGTTCGATTTCAATGACCAAGGTTGACATCTAGCAACATGCCAAGGCCCCCAAATGAGAAGGAAAGATATATATACCCATTTTGTATGCGATTTACATATGATATGATCTCTCGCCTCACTGTATCCCCACATATTGACTTAGGGTACGGAAAGTGTCTACCCATATGGTCAAAAGTATGATGTTGATAGTGTCATGAATCGTGCTAACCCAAAAATCTCACATGATTCTTCCGCTGTGGCCACAGTCTCAAGCACTGATCACACATATCAACCCGCGAACTCGAATACTACTATTATAAGAAAATATTATCCGAGAGAGTGGCGATTCTCTGTTGTATCTTTACAAACTTCATGTATTTCAACAAATGACCCAATCATACCCTTATGACCGGATCTTTTGAGCCGGGGAAGGAGAATGTCAAATTTATTTGATCCACACATAAGATTGTAAAGACTTCAAATCAAAGGACTAGTTATATAATCGATACATGAAAGTTCTCACAGACACATACGATAAACACTTCATATGAAAACTTTTGGTGGTCAGTTCGATGGACACGAGCAACTCATGCATCCATGTGATACACCAAGCGGGCAGATTTTCGCTAGTAGCCTATAAGATCGGCTACCCAACTTAAGGGTGGATCATATCATCATGCTAGTCTCTCCGTTTTGTGAACGCCCAGATTATTCACAAAACTATGACTAGGAACATTTAAGAGTAATGATTCTCATAAGGCATGGAAGCCATCGTCTTACTACTCCAATGGCTTTATTACAATATTGATGGTTCATATAAGTTATGTAAGACACGTATAATAAACATTGCCATTTTATTAATTAATGAAAATATTACAAATACATGTACATATAGCCCATCCACAAGTTGGGTTTATGGCATATACCTAACAATCTCCCACTTGCACTATAGCCAACTAGTATGAATCTGGACACCATACTCTCGGGTGTGCCTATCACGCTTTTGTTGAGTCAGCCCTTTAGTCAGAGAATCTGCAAGATTATCTTCTGTTGGTATTTTCTCTATAATAACTTCTTTTCTCTCAATAATCTCCATGATGAGATGAAATCGCCTGAGTACATGCTTGGATTTCTGGTGGGACATTGGTTCCTTTGATTGAGCAATGACGCCCGTATTGTCACAGTACATCATGACACCATTCTTTCAGCTCTGTGATGAACTTCTTTATCCAGACTGTTTCTTTAGCAGCCTCAGATGCTGCAATATACTCGGCTTCAGTGGTGGAGTCCGTTGTAGTTGAGTGCTTTGAGCTTTTCCAACTGACAGCACCGTCATTCAAAGTAAACATATATCATGTTTGCGATATGCTGTCATCCCTATCGTTCTGAAAACTTGCATCACAATAACTAATGACTTTCATCTGAGAACAATCTCCGTATGTCAAAAACACATCATTAGTTCTTCTCAGATACTTGAGGATTGTTTTAACAGCTGCCCAATGTTGCTCACCGGGATTTGCCTGATACCTGCTCGTTATGCTAAGAGCATAAGAGACATCAGGTCTTGTACATAGTATGGCGTACATGATCGATCCTATTGCTGAAGCATAAGGGATCCTACTCATACGCTCTCTATCTGAAGAAGTATGTGGACATTGCTCCCTAGATAATTTGATTCCATGACAAGTAGGTAAATTACCTCTTTTGGAATCTTCCATTTTGAATCTTTTCAAAACTTTATCTATGTACGTAGATTGAGAAAGTCCTAACAACCTCTTAAATCTATTACGGTAGATCTTAATGCCGAGGATGTAGGCTGCTTCTCCCAAATCTTTCATGGAGAAATTCTGAGATAATCATTGTTTGGTGGCATGCATAATGGGAATATCATTCCCGATGATTAATATGTCATGGACATATAATACAAGAAATACAACAGCACTCCCACTACTTTTCCTATAAACACAAGGCTCGTCTATATTTTTGATGAAGTCAAATTCTTTGATTGTCTCATCAAATCATATATTCCAACTTCTGGAGGCTTGCTTGAGTCCATAAATGGATCGTTTAAGCTTGCATACTTTATTATGATCATCCTTAGATGCAAACCCCTCAGGTTGTGTCATATAGACTTCCTCTATGAGGTTCCCATTAAGGAAAGATGTTTTGACATCCATATGCCAAATCTCATCATCAAAGTGTGCAGCTAGTGCCAGTAAAATTTGAATGGACTTTATCATTGCAACAGACGAGAAGGTTTCGTCATAGTCAATTCTCTAGATTTATCTATAACCTTTCGCCACCAACCTAGCCTTATAGGTTTGGATGTTGCCTTCTACATCAGTTTTACGCTTGTAAATCCACTTGCAGCCTATGGGTTTTATCCCTTCAGGTGCATTTACCAAGTCCAAGACTTGATTATGATACATAGAGTCTATTTTGGATTCCATGGCCTCAAGCCACTTGAGTGAATCAATGTCACGCATTGCTTCGTCATAACTGGTGGGATCGTCATTATCAATGACCTGATCATATTCCTCATCAATATGGAAACCATATCTCTCAGGTTCATGTCTTTCCCTACCAGACCTTCTGAGTTCATAACCTTGTGGTTGTTCCTTCGCTACCCTTTTGAGGGGCCTGGGGTTTAGTTCTATGTTAGTTTGTTCTTCTCATACCTCATCAAGGTCATGTCTACTCCCACTATATTTCTTGAGAAGGAATTCATTCTCTAGAAATTTAGCATTTCGTGAGACAAATGTTCTTTGTTCATTTGGGACGTAGAACACGTATACTCTTGAGTTCAAGGCATATCCTACAAACTTACATTTAACTGCCCTATCATCCAATTTGTTAGTTTGTGTGAGCTTGACATATGTGTCACATCCCCAAACTCTTAGATAACTAAGACTATGACGTTCCCAATCCATAACTCATATGGTGTTTGACTAATAGTCTTGGAAGGAACTTGGTTAATAGTAGTGTTGCAGTTTCTAAAGCAAGACCCCAAAATGAAAGAGGTAGATTCGTGCCTGGCATCATTGATCGGACCATATATAATAATGTCCGATTTCTCCTTTCAGAGACCCCATTATGCTGTGGAGTTCCCGGAGGAGTCCACTGGGAAACAATGCCATTTTCTCTCAAGTAATCTTGAAATTTGTTGCTTAAGTATTCACCACCTCGGTCAGACCTTAGTGACTTAATATTTTTATTAAGCTGGTTTACTACTTCAGCCTTGAAGTCTTTGAATTTCTCAAAGGCTTCAGATTTGTACCGCATAAGGTACACATACCCATATCGCGAATGATCATCGATAAAGGTAATGAAGTAGGAGAATCCACCTCTAGCGGTGACTGACATTGGTCCGCATACATCAGAGTGTATGAGTTCTAATGTCTCCGATGCACACTGTCATTTACCTTTGAAGGGTAATTTGGTCATTTTACCAAGTAAACAAGACTCACAAGTTCCATAAGGTTTATATTTGAAGGGTTTGAAATACCTATCCTTATGTAGCTTAGTTATTCTTGTTTCATCGATATGACCTAAGCGACTGTGCCATATAAGTGATTCATTGAGATTATTCGAGTTAACGTTGTATATATTAAAGGTTGAACATTCTTTGTTAATTTGTAAGACATAGATACCATTATTCAAAATACCATATCCATATTTTATTTCATTGAAATAAATAGAACATTCATTACAACTTATTAGGCATGAAAAGCCTTTATTACATAAAGAAAAAATTGAAATGATGTTCTTTACTAGAGAAGGTACATAAACACAATCTTCTAAGTCTAAAACTAAACCATTCGGAAAAACTAATGAATAAGTCCCCACGCACAATGCAGCCAGTTTTGCTCCATTACCCATGTGTAAGTCAACCTCCCCATGTCAGAGTCTCCTACTATTTCTCAGGCCCTGCACATTGTTACATAAGTGAGTCCTACAACCGGTGTCAATTACCCACGTAGAAGGTTCAGAGTTTTGAGAATATAGTTCAATCATATACAACATACCTGAAGCATTGGGCTTCTTGGCCTCTTGGGCTTCCCTAGCTTCATTGGCTTTCAAGGATCTGCAGTCTTTCTTCCAATGACCCTTCTTTCCGCAAAAGAAACATTTCCTCTTTCCCTTTTTTCTTCTCCACCTTACCATTTGGCTTTAGGTGATCTGGAGCCTTGGCCTTGCCCTTATTTTTCTTTGGGCCTCGTGGCTTCAAGTCCGTACCCGTAAGCATGATGGAGGTTTTAAGCTCCGATTTCAAGTCCTTATCTGCTTGCTTTATCAGATTGTGCAATTCTGCTAAAGTTGCTTCTTTATCAGATAGATGAAACTGCATAATAAAGTTATAGAATTCTTTTGGTAAGGATTGAAGAATTAGATCGTGACCTATCTCATGATCTATGATGAACCCGAGGTTGGCCAATTTTTCAATGTGGCCAATCATCTTAAGCATATGTCTACTAACAGATCCTTTCTTATACCTTGTTTGGAATAAGACACATGACACTTGAATCTGACGGTATGAACGGAAGTTGCATACAACCCCTTCAAGTGAAAAATGATGGTTTGAGCATCCATATCTTCGTGAGCTTTATGAAGTTCGTCCGACATAGAGCCAAGCATTATGCAAACTGTTTGCTCATCATCATCGACGTGTTTCTTCCAAGCATAAAATGTATCTTGGTCAGCATCTTCTGCGGGTTCATGGGGAAATGGTCTTTCAAGAACATAGAAAATCTTTTCTTGTCATACGACAATTTTAAGGTTTCTAAACTAGTCATTGTAGTTGTCCCCTTTGAGCTTATGTTCATCAAGGATGGAATGAAGTGATACTCTGTTTGTGAAATATTTTAACCCACCTGTTAGGAGAAAATGTTAAAATTAGGAATATGTTTTCATTAATGTTTCATAATAACATGGGCTTTTAATATTATGAAGTTGCTCTCACTCAATTGTTTTAAAATTTTAAGCAAATCGCATCAACCCCAATATGATGGATTTCTTATGGGCAAGGATTCCATTATCATCATTTCATAACTCCGACTAGGGCCGGTCGTTATAAAATATGATAATTAGGTAGGTTCCCACCAATTTATGATATAAATCACAATTCCTTGATCATTGGGTTAGGTAATCAAACATGTCATAGCTTATGCTAGTCCTTGTGGACACCCAATCTTTGCCACTAAATTATAAGACCACGCCTAAGGGTCGCTGCGTCTTATGACTCATAAAAGTCAAACTATTGTCAATAGTATGATTTAGAGACAAATTGGTATTGGTGAGTCTGGTAAAGCCTAGTCTTGCCAATACGGTTTAAGCCCTTTGGGTATGTACTTTACAATGGGAGGCACATTTTAGACTTAAATTATTATTGAGGATTTTAGCAAGTCTAAGTGAATAACTGTCAAATGGATTCCTCAATTGAAAATTTCCCAGATGGAGGGTGGAACGAACTCTCTTAAATACCCTTACCTTTTAGGCTCTTATTGCTTTGGTGACAGGAATAAACAATAGATCCTCCAAATTAGTCCAACACTTTAAATATGCTTTAAGGTAAGCTTTGAGTAAATGATTATCTAGATGTCTTCACAGCTTTTCCTTTTGGCTATAAAAAGGTAGTGAGTGAAGGAAGACACCAAATCATTATCTAACTCTAGTAATACATTTGGTTAAATTAACTTTAGTTTGGAAAGTTTTATTAACCCCTTGGTCCCAACCCACTTGTATCTTTTATAATGTCTTTTATTATAAACAAGTGATTTATATTTATTAGCCTTAAAGGTAATAAATCTCTAAGTTCATCACGGAATAATTAATTAGCTAAGGGATAAGTAATACACTCTCTATTTCTTAGAAAGTCTCTAGATGCTTGCACCCTAAAATAATCATGCCAATTCTAATCATACATAGAATCATCAAGCATATGAGTTTTAATATGTTGGAATTATTTTAGGCATTAAATAACTTTGATTAATATTTAATTATGATATTGCATTTTATTTTATTCAAATAAATTTACTATTCACGTTTTTCTACATACGCGTGAACTTTAAATGCAATTTCACAATTCAAATCTTAACCAAATCATGCAAAACTTGTACCTAAAATTACGTTCAGGGTGTTAGCTTTCCAACGAGCGTTTAAACACCCAATTTTGAGTTCAAACGAGTGACAACTAATCAAAACAAAAACGGCGCGTTGATACCACTGTTGGGAAGCGGCCGCGAGTGTGCAGAGGAAAAAAAAAATTATTATGCCGCTTTCCCTTTGCCCAAGACCCATTTTTTTTGATTATTCTACAAGCCTAGGCATGTTACTATATATTCTAAGTATAAAACTCATAAAACATGCAAAGAACATAAATCTAAACATGCTAACTATCATAAGAACTCTAAATAAAATAAAGAAAGAAAAAGACTTACTTGAACCGTAGACTCCTCCAGTCCTCCCTCCAATCTACAAGCTTTTCTCGAACTCAGCAAGCTCTTCCACGTTCCAAAGAGCCACCCAAGTGTGTGGCCTCCAAAGATGCACACACCAAAGCCAAAACTCAACGGCAAGACTATGCCTTGAGTGCACAAGTATTTTGCCCTTGGTGCTAGCCTAGGCAAATACCTCAAAAATTTTAACTCGAGGTTCTTCTAGTCAATTAGACTTAAGGATCCTCAAAATCAGTGGCTTACTCTTAAATTTAGAGTTGCTCAGTTATATAAACCCAAGATATGAAAGGTTTTTGGTGTAGCAAATTTGTAAAGAATTCTTTGGGTTTATATAGTGCTCCAAAGACAACAAAATTAATTAAGAATCCGATGTGGGATAAAAGCTAATTTAATCTTAGCCATTGGATCTTAATTTAGTGGTTTAATGAGATTATAAAACCCTAATAAGAGTTTGGGCCGAATTGGAATTCAAAACAAATAAAATTTTTTTTACTATTCACATTACTATTCACATTGCTAATCACGTGAATAATATTTTTTTTATTCCAATTCCCAAAGTGCACATATCATCATTCACCAATCCCTAAGCCACTATGGAACCTCATAAATGATTTGTTCAATAATTAAACACGTTGAACCATTTATGAACAATTCCTACAACAATCATATATGTTGTTATATTTGTACTACACCCTCACTACTTTGGCACAATCTCGGATGCAGCTATAGAAAGATACCCATAAACCGTATTGACAAGACGGACCAAGAAAAAAACATCCAATACATGTTACTTTACATCCTTATTTAAGTGGGGATACTCCTCAAGGAAGCATTGTTCTACATCATATGCAGAATTTTAATTTAGATCATTTTCTAAACAGTTCAATTCTTACCTTTAGAAAACATAACTTAACTTTACTATTAAATTTCCGTTACTTTTCCCGTTAGCGTAGAACCGAAAAGTCAAGAAACATATAGATTACGTGCATGTGCAAACATCAAAATTGGATTATATATTATATATCAAGCATGATTAATGTAATGGATGAAGGATCAGACCTTCTCTGATACCATTTTTGTTGGGGTTTTGGGCGTGGTGCACGGCGGAAGTGTTCTGGCGAAATTATAATTTTAAAACTTTTTAAATTACCGAATAAATTATTCAATATCTAATATGAATAATTCATTCATATTCCACCTAAACATATTTATTCGATATCAAATAACGACATAAATAGTTAAGAAACATCGCGAAACGTTTACGAAAACATTTTTCCGCAAAATGGCATAAAACACGTTTTTGACCGAACCGACTACCCAATACACATGGGGGCTACCCAAGTCAGCCCCAATAGTATTAGGCCAGTTCATGGGCTACCCGAATAGTGATAAATTCATTGTTTGGGTAGCCGTCACCCGGTTGGCTCAAAAGTCACCCGGTAACATCGTTTTTCACCGTTTTCGCTTATTTCAACTCCGAAACAATTTTCGGTAATTGTTCTAACACCCAATAAATATCCAATACATTCAAATGACATCATTAGTATCACAAACAACCCAATTTTTCCAGATTTGATTTCACAACAAGAATTATCAAATTTTCATGATTTAATCCAACTTTTTTAACATTAATCAAATTAATCATAACACCAACCAAAGTCACCACAAATGAACCACCCAAGAACAATTATAGGCATTACAAGAGTTTTCATAACACTCTAGAATGGAAACTTATCATCAAATGACAAAATTGAATCAATATTACAATAATATCATCCAAAACTACTTCACACATGCACAAGACCTTCCAATTCATCCTTCAACCAAAAAGCCCCAAATTTATAGAAAAGAAGAAACCCTAGAATCAATATAGATAATCAAGAAACAAGAAACATGCTTTCTAGGCTTAAGGAGATTAAGGATTACCTTTTAATCTCATAATTTCCTAAGCTTTTTTCTTGATTTTTCCTTCGTTTTCTCTTTGAATCATCAAGTAAACTTTGAGAGCCTTTTGGAGGAAATATTTGGCCATAAGCTTCCCTTGAATAAAAAAGAAAACAAAATTTCCTAATTTAAACAAGGGTTGCCGACTTAGGGGGGCAAAATTGTCATTTTTAAAATTTAAATCAATTAAACAAAATTAAACTTTATGTTAACAAATCAAATTTGCACACCTAAAGTTTAATTTAAAACATGCCACATGTAACCAATAATAATTAGACATATTGCATAACATTTATGTAATATGACTATTATTTAATTATTCAAATATTTAACATTTAAATATTTAAATAATTAATTAATATAATTATTATTATATTGTAGGCACTGCATTTTTACACATAAGTCCCTATGATGAGTCTCATTTTGGAGACACTACCTTTTAAGTCACGGAGGTCACGGAAACGGGACATCGGAAGGGGAATTCAGAATAAACAAGGTTCACTGTTTTCGTTGGTGCTGCGTTCGTTACTTCGTTCAAACGTAGGCAGATTTCGGACGTTGGTGCCGCGTTCGATTAGGCGTTCGAACGGTGTCGGTAATTCTGGTTTTGCTGCTAGCCTCACATTAAGCCCAATTCGCCCAAACAAACCTGGCCCACACGCCCAAGCCACTTAACACATATTTAACACATGGTGAAATCAAAACAAATCTAAAAATCACATACCAATTAAATAATAAAATACTTACACAAATTAAAGAAATTGCATGCCTAATTAAAATCAATCAACAAACTAAATGCCTAATCCAAGCCAATCAAATATTCAACATGCCTAATCCAAGCCAATCAAATCCCTTGCTTTCCTTGTCCAACACCAAATCATATCCCTTTTTAAATACACAAATCCCTTTCCTCATCAAGCCTAACCCTTTGCCTATAAAAAGAACCATTCACCAACCTTCTCAAGGGGAGCTAGCTGATTTACACAAAAAAGCCTCATCTCTCCACTCTCTCTAGAGTTCATGCCCATTACAGAAAAAAAAGAAAAGAATCCCCAACCCTTTTCCCCTAGCTCACATACAAAACACAAACAACACACACAACAACCCTTCCCTCACCAACTTAACAAGAACAACACACAGCAGCCCCTAACCCTTGAACAGCCCATTCACCTCACCGAAAAACACATCCCAAACAGCCTAAAAACGCATACAGCAGCCCTAACACACACATAAAACAGCCCCGAACCACACCATAACACCACCGAAAATAACACCCAAAACAGTAGCCAAAACATCCCAAAAAATAGTAACTAAAATACAGCAGCAAAACGGTAGCAGCGGCAGCGAATCGGAGTCAAAATAGCAGCAAAAGACGGAGGACGACGACCCAAAACAGTAAGACAACGAACGAGAGCAGTGAACCAGTGAACTGGAAGAGTTGCGGAGCTTTACCCCTTCCGATCTTCGTGAAATGCGAGTCCGAGAGACGACTTAAAAGGTTAGACCTGAGGGCACTTTTTCTTTAGTTTATATTCGTTTCTTTTATTATTGAATTCTATTCGCATGAGAGTCGTTTATGGATGCATGTTGTGGCTTGAATGAAATGGAAGAGTGTCGTCTCTTGTGGTATATAGGATGGAAACCCAGACGTAAATTTCGTAGCCGAATCCGAATGGACGGTAGTGCGGTCTGTACTTGGGACACAACTCCACGTACCACTTGAGTAAACGGCACCTTCTCTTGTTTTGTGTTGCTTTGGTTTATTTAATTCTTGTTATTTAAATTCTGCATGTTGTCTATTCCCGTATGATACGATCGAGTGCATGGGCTTAGTAAGTGCGATGAAAGGTTCCCTAATTGGAGGGTTAAAATCCTTCACCACGATGCTCTGCCGCACTGATTGATGTGTGTTCGGTTGAATGCGAAATACGTTCAATCGGACATACTTGGTTTGATATGATTGTCTTTATTTTCGTATGCATGATTCAACCGAGCGCATGGGCTTAGTAAGTGCGATGTGAGATCCCCTATGGGGAGGGGCTAAAGCCATTTACCACGAGGCTTTGCCGCGCCGGTTGATTGTGTTCGGTTGGATACAAGATACGTTCAATCGGGCACACTATGTTTAATATTATTGCTTTTCATTCTATGTATGCATGATTCAGTCGAGCGCATGGGCTTAGTATGTTGGTCTAAATGTCCTCTCTTTGAGAGATCAAGAGCCCCAAAAGGCCACCTTTACGGCAGTACTTCGCCGCGCCCCCTTATGTAGCATGATTCAGTCGAGTGCGACCTTAAATCTTTATCCCGGTTCACACCGGGTGGCGACTCCATGTTATTTCGTACTTCCCAACTAGTGCCACGAGCCTAGAAACGGCGTCGCCCAGGTTCTGTTGTCCACATATATATGTATTTTTATTTACATTAAATAACAAATACATATATTCATGACATATGTCAAAATCTCATTTGACATTTAATTATTGTGTATCTAATCAAATTATGTATCAAATACATATACACAATAATTATGACTGACCAAAAATTCCCTTATGCATGTGTTTTCGTTTAGCCGTTTAAATGATTCGAATTAACTCATTTAATCCGGTGAAGTATTATGAATAATCTGAATTATTCATAACGCGTTGCCCAAGTGCTCAACGAGTACACTTCATATTTTGGGACTCTCTAAGTTTAGGTTTATCCATCATGAAATCTAATTTCGTGTCCATAATTCACCCACTCATGAATTATGACGACCACGGATAATCTCGTTAAACTTTGCAAGTCGAGGTCATTACATACGTATAATCCATTCGTCACAAGCTATCCATATTATACCTGGGATATAGATAAGAACGTCAAATCTGTTCGGTATAATATAGTTGACTTTTTAAATTTACGATCTCTAAATAACACTCGGAACTAATTTCCAAAGTTATACCACGGCCATGGATTTACTAGATCGCAAAAACATGTAGAATGCCTATACCCTGTACACAGAACTGAAAGATTCTATCTTGAAACGCACAAGATATCATGAGCATCAGTCCACACCCAACGAACAGCCGAAGGTCTGATCTAAATAGATTGGTGACGTGACTGCCATCAAAGTGTGGAGGATAACTCATATATCCACAATGGTATCTCAAGTCGAAGGACCACTATGCTTGCTCTGTTAGTGTTCCTAGAACATGCCAAGATCGTCTAAGAGTGATTTGTGTGTGAATTATCAGGAGAGTTGCGGAATACTCACATTGATTGGTTGAAGAGATTTCAAAAATTCCTTCTTTGTTGGATGTGTTGGAAGCTTCGGAGCTTGAGATCGAGTTCCAAACTCTCGGGTGAGTCTCCCTATCACATTCCTTTGACTCCTTAAAGTGCTAGCTATGTATATTTTTGAAGCAAAAATCCATGGGAGAGAAGAGAAAGTCACGCCCATTTGAGAAAGAAAAGAGAGATGGTTGCTGTGAATAGTAAAATATGCACTTCTAAAGTGGACCAAATTAATATATAGTGAGTTTTAGTGTTGGAATAAGTTTGAGTGTGTTATAAGTAAGGCCATGCCATCTTTCAACAAATCAAACTCATTATTTTATGCCTAACCACTTCCATCACATGTCTAACATGTGATGTAAGTGAAGTGGGTCCCACCACTTTTAAATTCCAAATTTAAGTCGGCTAATCCAACACGCAACTTTGCTTGGGCTTGGGTTTGCTTAATTCCGAATTAAACGAATTTTTCGTTGTGAATTAATTAAATCCAATTTAATTAAATAATAATGCCTAGCAAAATTATTACGAAAGTCGCTTGCGAATTAATTCTAAATTAATTCATTCGCTAGAATTAAAATCCAATTTAATTCCGCTTTGAAATCCGATTTCATTTAATATATCCAATATATTATTTTAGCCCAAATAAATAAATTAAATAGTAAAATCTACTTTAACGATTAAATTTACTTTACCGATTAATTCCAAATTAATCGAGTTCTCTCTTCTCGACGAATTTAATCTCAGATAAATTCTCGACGCAATTAATCCCAGATTAATTCTTTCTCTTTTAATTAACCCCATATTAATTTATTGCCGTAATTAATCCCAGATTAATTTTCTCTCTCTCTCATAATTAATCCCAGATTAATTCTGTTCGAGTCAAACATCATCGGTGAATCTTTGGGAGGCAACACATGAGATCCCTGGATATGTTGTCAGTAAATACGGTCATTGTACTATTCGAATACGTGCGTACCCGGTACCATGTTCTTACCGATTTACAAGACATGGTTGGCTTCTAGCAAAGCACCGTGCCTTCCCAGTTCTCCAGAAATATTATTTAAAATGAATATATAATCTTTGTCAGGCGTAGCATATGTAGTATTGCGTATTACGATCCAGTATCTTAATGTCACATGTTAGGCTTGGGGCTGGAATTGTGTCTGCCCCGTACGAAGCATATATCGGATCTCTGGTAACTAGTCTCTATAATCGGATAATCATGACCTTGTCATATTATACCGATAGCTTCAGCATACAAGAGTACTAGTTCCGTATCCTGCGTGATCATCATCTCCATATGACTGAAGTGATACTTCCATCTTGACATCACATCCAATACACTACGATTCTTAGTATACACAGAAGAGGCGTACAAAGAACCTGTTAAAGCCTCGGATGACCAAAACCAAAGTATACTGATTGTCGCAAGTATTAGCGATGCAAGTCTCAGGTTAAGACCAAATACACCTACCCTGATTCGGATTCCCATAGACACATAGTCATACTACCAATGGGATTCCGAGGGGTCTATCCAGAGCGAAGTTTTTTCCATACCATCGGTAAACAGAACCTCCTATTACACTTGCATGAGTATCCAATACCCAAACATATGAGAACTATGTCGTTACGCTTCCATAACACGCACAAGTGTAGTACTAGCCTATTCTGCATTATCGATGTCTAGTCTCGATAATAATACGACTAGGGATATTTAATGATTAAACCTTACGTGGATTAATATTGTCTCATATCTTATTAATCTGGTACTAATCATATGGACTTTTATCATTTATATATCCCGGTAATCTAATTACAAATGATAAAAGAGTAATTTCCTTCGTCACATAGTTAATTTGTACAACAACACCATATTCTGTACAAATAGTGATGCTATGGGTCATAATTGTCCAACAATCTCCCATTTGGCCTATAGCCAATCACTCAAGTGTCCTGCACCTGAACGATGTATGGTTCGCTCAAACTTCTGTTGAGAAACAACTTTTGTCAGTGGATTTTCAAGGTTATCATCTGATATAATTTATTCGATCATCACATCGCCACGATGTATGATCGAACAAATCAGATGAAATAGTCAAAGTATATACTTGGATTGTTGATGAGACCGCGGTTCCTTAGCCTGTGTTGTAGCCTAGCTCAGCTGCTAATAGAACTACTCCTAATCCAATTAGGATTATATAGATCCAAAATGCTTCTATTGCTGCCTCAGCTGCAGCAATGTTCCGCTTTAGTTATTTATTCGGCAACAGTATCTTGCTTGGAAGATTTCCAGCTCACTGTTCCGTTATTCAAACTAAATATATACCCTTATTGCGACTTAAAGTAGTCTTTGTCGGTTTGGAAACTTACAGCGGTGAACCTAGTCACCTCAAGTTATTCTTCTCCATAATTTAAGAAAACATCCTTAGTTTGTCCAAGATACTCAAGTATGTTCTTTAGATCAATCCAGTGACCATCACCTGGATTGGCCTTATAGCGTCTACATATGTTCAAAGCATATGAGATATCAGGTCACATACATTTCAAAAACGTACGAACTCTAGGAGTGTTGTCAGCAGCTTTCTAGATCTATCCCAGTAGATATTTATTCCTAGAATAAAACATGTTTCTCCCAGGTGTTCCATGGAGAATTTAATGAAAGCCAAGCTTTCACCGATTATATTATGTGAATGTTATTGCTAAGAAGCAATACATCATCAACTTATAGGACATTCACTGTCAGTGCGCTCCCACTAACCTTCTTATATACACAAAAATCATATTCGTTTTGAATTAAATCATAAACCATTATGATTACATCAAAACGCTAGTTCCAAGAACGCAATGCTTGCTTCAATCCATAAATGGATCGATTTAACTTGCAAACCTTGTTTGCTTGTTTTGGCACGACAAAACCGTCAGGATGTTTATAAACATCCTCCAAAAGGTTTCTGTTAAGGAAAACGGTTTTGCCATCCTTCTTTCATATTTCATAAACGAAATATGCAGCAATAGCAAGCATAATCTAAATGGATTTAATCATGGCAACAAGTGAAAAATTTTCATCTTTATCACACCATGTTGATGACGATACCCTTTCGCTACAAGCCTAGCCTTGTATGTTTCCATCCATGTATGTCTTCCTTGAAGACTCATTTAGTACCAATAGGCACAATGCCTTCTGGTACATCAACCAGTGTCTAACTTAGTTGTATACATGGAATCCATTTCGGACTTCATGGCACTTTGCCATAAAAGGAGTCGGTACCTTGTATCACATCCTCATACGTAGCCGGTTCATCTTCCTCAATAAGATTGATATCTACATGAGGTGAGATCAGAAACCCATACCTTTCCAGGTTGTTTTATGACTCTCTCCGACCTACGTTGTTCTTGTGTATTCGAAGATTATTGGTACAGTTTCATCCCTGATGAACTGCTGGTGTTCCGTGAAGACTCAGTGCCTGGAACAATGTTACTCCGATTTTCATCAAGTTTTACTTTCCTCCCACTTACCACTACATATAGGAATTACTCTTAGGAAAAATGCATGGAGAGAACAAATTAAATTGTTCTTTTGTGAGTTGTATAAGTATTATACTTTGGTTTCCCTAGGACAACCTACAAATAGGCACTTATCCGATTTGGGTTCTAGTTTGGTATCATCCAAACATTCAATTATATGCCCAGCATCCCAAATCTTCAGGAATGAGAAACCCGGTTTCTTTCCTATTTATATCTAATATGAAATCTTTCTAACAGATTTTTCATGGAACCTTATTCAAAATAAGTATTGCACTGTTTAATGTGTATCCTCAGAAGGAAATTGGTACTCATAGTGACTCTTCATTAACCTTACTATGTCCAACAAGGTTAGGTTTCTCCGTTCGGACACACCATCAAATTGAGGTGTCCCGGGAAGAGTCCACTGTGAAAGAATACTATACTCTTTCAAGTAATCTTGAAACCCATATGTTTAAGCATTTTACACTATGGTCCGACCGTAATGTTTTTAATACTTTTACCGGTCTGTATTTTTACTTCGTGTCGAAACTCTTTGAATATATCAAAAGTTTCCGATTTATGTGTCATAAGATACACATAACCATAACGCGATGCAAAATCCGTAAAGGTTATGAAGTACACATAACCACCTCTAGCCTAGCTAGACATGGGCCCAGATACGTCACCATGAACGAGGGCTAACTGCTCGGTGGCACTTGCACTTTTACCTAGTAAAAGGTGTTCTAGGAACTTTGCCTAATAAACTAGATTCATAGACATCATTTGAATTAGAATCAAATCCGTCCTAGTATCCACTCTTCGAAAGTGTGGATATACGAATCTTGTTAATGTGTCCCAGACAACAATGCCACTTTTAAGTCTCAACAGATTTATTCAGTTTGATCTTTGTTTGTCATATTATATGTTTGAGATTCATTTATATTCTAAATATAAATTCTGTTATTCATATCTAATATGCTTATCTCAATATCATCTTTATAAACAAAACACTTAGTGTTCTAGAATATAAAGGTATACCCGCAACGGGTTAAACTAGATACAAAGATAATGTTCCTAGTCAAACTAGATACATTATAACAGTCTCCTAATTTAAGTACATGCCCAAAGGGCAGTTCCAAAACTTAGGTTTCTACGGCCAAAACAGCGACTCTCGTCTCGTTTCCAACTCATAGGTTGATCTCATCTGAAGCCAGTCTCCTGCTAATCAGCAGATCCCACACATCAGTACATATATTTATGTACCACATCCGGTATCTAAAATCCAATTTTAAAACCAATAGTGGACATGTTTATAACAAACATACCTGAATCCGGAGCTATGCCCGTCTTCACTTCCTTCATGTCTGCCTTGTCCATACGGCAGTCATGCTTCCAGTGACTCCGTTTGCCACAATTTAGGCAGACATCTTGGGATATGTCATTTGTCTTCCCAGAAGACTGTGACGATTTTGCCTTTGCCCTTATTTTTCACACCCCCAGAAGTCTTCGGCCAAGCCTTGGCCTTCTGAGATGTCGAAGTATGATGTGCCTTGCGCTTCTTGCCATTTTACAAGCTCTGGCTCTGTCTCCTTGAGCATAGCCATTAACTCTCCAAGAGTTTTCTATTGCAATTAGTACTTCTAAGATCTAAGAATAGATCTATGAAGATCCTTCAATTTCAATATCATACTATAAGGATCTAATCCTTAGTTCTTACAAAGAAATTAAGGAATCATTGCGGGAATCGTAACAGATTGAGCACTAAAGTTATCATCATCATGAGTCTTGCAAAGCTCATGCTCCACTATTTGCTCAACTCCGGGCTCAGGCCCGAGATGTCACTCTATCAAATAAAGTAACTTCTCGGCTCCCAGGACTATCCTGAGATTCTATTCCCAATTTGAAAATTGAAGCCGCTTAAAGACATTTTCACCCAGGATTATGTCCTTTGACGCTAATCTTTCAAGTCATCTTGATTGCTATAGTCCAACTATCCAATCAACGATTTCGGGTACAATCTAATGTAATGATTACTATAGTCTAACTATATAATTAACTATAATTTGATTGGTTAAATTCAAATATATTGATTACTATAATCCAATTATATAATCAACTATAAATGAAATAGTTTGACTACAGTCCAATTGTTTAATTAAAACAACAATTGAATATTAGTCCAACTAATATATATAAATATTTTAATGACGAAAAATGAAATGAGCGCGTGTTGGCAAGTATTAAATTTAATACTTGCCTCCCACTATTTTTTTGGTGAGCCTCTAACCCTCTAGTTTCCTAGTGGGTTAGGATCCAGTTAAATAACACACAACCTTGAATTTGGCCAACAAGTTGTATGAAACTTAACTAGGTAGATCTCTAAGATCAATTGGATCTCATCCAATTCCTAGATCCAGTAGGTGGACCTCCAAGTCCGAAACATATATCCAATATATCCAATATATTCCCTAACCTTTTTTACTCTGAATCAACTAAGCCTTGGCTTTGGCTCAACAAGCTTAATAAAACCAGTTAAACGTGACCCATTGACATTGGGAAAGCTTCGTAATCGAGGCCGATGAACAAGAAGTGACATTGACATTGGCCAACAAATCACAACTTGCCCAAGGCGTACGATATGGAACAAAGCCTTCATGATTCAAACACATCCGCGATGGACAAAGGTTTTGACTTTGGCCAACAAACCAATGGAAATCTTGGATCTTGAGAGAGAATCACTCAATGGAAGGAAAAACGCTTAATATAAAATGAGGGTTTTTGTCGTGATTTGGTAACCAATTTATTATATTTTATTAGGTCTCATCATACACCCTTAAGCATGCATTCTAAAAGCATAATAAGGCGCGAATAAAATAATAATGATATTCAGATGGATATATAACAAACTTTGTTCCTAGAACAAATTCTCTCCATTTCCTTTCTCCCGCTAGCACTATTCATATATATTTCTACCCAATTACATAATACTTCTAAAGAAACCTCATTTTCATTGAAGAGAATTGGTAAGAAGAGAAATACAATGAGAAAAAAGGTAATAGGCTGGACACGTAGGTCCAATTTAATAAATTCTAAATTTATTACAACAATTTCCAAAATTACCCTCACCCTTCTAATATCCATCCGATATAAATTATTCATTCATACATCCAAGTATTCACACAAAGCATGTTATCAATCAATCTAATCCAATTAATTAATCTTTGATTAGTGACCATCCAATGTTCAAACAACGATTTGATTTGCTCGAGTCCTACTCGTTTAAGAATAAATACTCAAAGTACGTATTCTTGAATTATATCGAACTACAATTTTAAATCCAATATAAATTATATTCAATACTAATTCAAATTTAATTCCAAATTAAATAATTACACTTTCAATAGTGTCTTTTAGACTTGGATTCCAAATCCAATCTTTATGGGTCTCAAAGTCCCAATTAGTATTCAATATTATTCAATTAAAGTCCAATGGGCTTTCAATTAATTCTTAAGGCATGGGCTTTGTCAATTATGGGTCAAACCCAAGATGCCAAGGCCCAATTAGGAATCACCATATGTCAAAAATTAATCTAGGCCCATTTAAAATTTTAAAGACCCAATTATCATATTTGGACTTTATGGAAATGGTTTTAGGCCCAATTGGATCCAACCAATTATCCTAAACCAAACTTGGCCCAACCAAGCCCATTAAGCCCAAATACAATAAATTAAATTAATATCATTCCAAATTACATATTAATCTAATTCAAGTGTAATCAACACAATTAATTAACTAACCTAATGTTTCCAAAACATTTAATTAATCCAATTAATTATGCTCTTTAATTCCAATTCATGTCCAACATAAATTGAAGCAAAACAATTCATTACATGCTTCATACTCACGGTTTTGGCAAGTAAATTATCATACAATTTGATTTCAATCCAATTAAATCAACATCTATCATACATTTCATGCCAATTAACATATCCAATTGCTAATTTTCAAAAAATCACCATAAGCAACCTAGGGGTAATTTTCGGCCATGCTTAGGATTTGGGGATTTTTGATCCAATCAATATTTCACAAATCCAACAATGCAAAAATCCAATTCAACATTATACAAACATAACCCAACAATCAATTTAGGCATTTCATGCTCCAATCACAAAAATCCCAAATTAAAGTTTAGAACCCTAGATTTTTCAAATCAAACTTGGATCGCTCTGATACCATTGTTAGTGTTCCTAGAACATTCCAAGATCGTCTAAGAGTGATTTGTTTGTGAATTATCAGGAGAGTTGCGGAATACTCACATTGATTGGTTGAGGAGATTTCAAAAATTCATTCTTTGTTGGATGTGTTGGAAGCTTCGGAGCTTGAGATCGAGTTCCAAACTCTCGGGTTAGTCTCCCTATCACCTTCCTTTGACTCCTTAAAGTGCTAGCTATGTAGATTTTTGAAGCAAAAATCCATGGGAGAGAAGAGAAAGTCACGTCAATTTGAGAAAAAAAAAGAGAGATGGTTGCTGTGAATAGTAAAATATGCACTTCTAAAGTGGACCAAATTAATATATAATGAGTTTCAGTGTTGGAATAAGTTTGAGTGTGTTATAAGTAAAGCCATTCCATCTTTCAACAAATCAAACTCATTATTTTATGCCTAACCACTTCCATCACATGTCTAACATGTGATGTGGTGAAGTGGGTCCCACCACTTTTAAATTCCAAATTTAAGTCGGCTAATCCAACACGCAACTTCGCTTGGGCTCAGGTTCGCTTAATTTCGAATTAAACAAATTTGTCGTTGCGACTTAATTAAATCTAATTTAATTAAATAATAATGCCTAGCAAAATTATTACGAAAGTCGCTTGCGAATTAATTCTAAATTAATTCGTTCGCTAGAATTAAAATCAAATTTAATTCTGCTTTGAAATCCGATTTCATTTAATATATCCAATATATTATTTTAGCCTAAATAAATAAATTAATTAGTAAAATCTAATTTAACTATTAAATTTATTTTACCGATTAATTCCAAATTAATCGAGTTCTCTCTTCTCGATGAATTTAATCCCAGATAAATTCTCGACGCAATTAATCCCAGATTAATTCTTTCTCTTTTAATTAATCCATATTAATGTATTGCCGTAATTAATCCCAGATTAATCTCTCTCTCTCATAATTAATCCCAGATTAATTATGTTCGAGTCAAACATCATCGGTGAATCTTTGGGAGGCGACCCAAGAGATCACTGGATATGTTGGTAGTAAATATGGTCATCGGACTATCCGAATATGTGCGTACCCGGTACCACGTTCTTACCGATTTACAAGACATGGTTGGATTCTAGCAAAGCACCGTGCCTTCCCAATTATCCAGAAATATTCTTTAAAGGAATATATAATCTTTGTCAGGCGTAGCATACGTAGTATTGCGTATTACGATCCAGTATCTAAATGTCACATGCTAGGCATGGGGTTGAAATTGTGTATGCCCCGTACGAAGCATATATCGGATCTCTGGTAACTAGTCTCTATAATCGGATAATCATGACCTTGTCATATTATCCTGATAGCTGCAGTATACAAGAGTACCAGTTCTGTATCTTGCGTGATCATCATCTCCATTTGACTGAAGTGATACTTCCATCTTGGCCCGCAAACACATTTCGGGCTCGGGTTCGTTAATTCTGAATTAACGAATTTTCTGTTGCGACGTAATTAAATCAAATTTAATTAAATAATTATGCCTAGCAAAATTACTATTCACGTCGCTCACGAATTAATTCTAAATTAATTCGTTCGCCCGAATTAAAATCAATTTTAATTCCGTTATGAAATCTAATTTCATTTAATATATCGAATATATATTATTTTAATCGATTAATTCCAAATTAATCGTTCGCTCTCTTTAAATTGAATTTTATCCCAGATAAAATTCTCCGTAATTAATCATAGATTAATTTTCTCTCTCTTATAATTAATCCCAGATTAATTAAGTTCGAGTCATACGTCATTGGTGAATCTTCGGGAAGCGACCCATGAGATCCCTGGATATGTTGGCAGTAAATCCTGTCATCGGAGTATCTGAATATGTGCGTACCTAGTACCACATTCTTACCGATTTATAAGACATGGTTGGCTTCTAGCAAAGCAACGTGCCTACCCAATTCTCCAGAAATATTCTTTTAAGGAATATGTAATCTGTGTCAGGCGTAGTATACGTAGTATTGCGTATTATGATCCAGTATCGATGTCACATGCTAGGCCTGGGGCTGGAATTGTGTCTGCCCCGTACGAAGCACATATCGGATCTCTAGTAACAAGTCTCTATAATCGGATAATCATGACCTAGTCATATTATCCCGATGACTGCAGTACATAAGAGTACCAGTTCCGTATCCTATGTGATCATCATCTTCATATGACTGAAGTGATATTTCCATCTTGACATCACACCCAATACACTATGATTCTCAATATACCCAGAAGAGGCGTACACAGAACCTGTTAAAGCCCCGGACGACCAAAACAAAAGTATATTGATTGTCGCAAGTATTAGCGATACAAGTCTCACGTTAAGACCAAATACACCTACCCGGATTTGGACTTCCATTGACACATAGTCATACTTTCAATGGAATTCCGATGGGTCTATCCAGAGCGAAGCTGTTTCCGTACCATCGGTAAACACAATCTCCTATCACACTTGCATAAGTATCCAATACTTAAATATATGAGAACTATGCTGTTATGCTCCCATAACGCGCACAAGTGCAATACTAGTCTATTCTGCATTATCGATGTCCAATCTCGATAATACTATGACTATGGATATTTTAATGATTAAACCTTAGTGGATTAATATTGTCTCATATCTTATTAATCTGAAACTAATCATATGGACTTTTATCATTTATATATCCCGGTAATCCAGTTACAAATGATAAAAGAGCAATTTCCTTTGTCACATAGTTAAATTGTACAACAACACCATGTTCTGTATAAATGGTGATATTATGGGTCATAATTGTCCAACAAGAAGCTCTCGGCATTTGCAAGAAGAATGGGGAAAAGAGATGTTTGTTTTTGGTGTATTTGATTTTCTAAAAATCTATTACCATTTACCAAACCAAGTTGGTATATGTCATTCCAAATGATTAAAATAAAACAAAGTGTGTTGGACTTTGATTGAGTGTATAATAAGCAATCCAATTCTTTCACTCAACCTTAACCACTTCCATCACTAGTCAAACTAGTTGATGTAAATCAAGTGGGTCCCACCACTTGTAAATTCTGAATATAAATGGAACAATCCAACACGTAACTTCGCTCGGGCCCGGGTTCATTTAATTTCGAATAAATGAATTTGCTGTTGCGACATAATTAAATCCAATTTTATTAAATATTTATGCCTTGCAAAATTATTATTAAACTCGTTTACGAATTAATTCTAAATTAATTCGTTTGCCCGAATTAAAATCTAATTTTAATTCCGCATTGAAATCTAATTTCAATTAATATATCGAATATATTATTTAATCGATTAATTCCAAATTAATCGTTCTCTCTCTTCTAATCGAATTTTATCCTAGATAAATTCTTGCCATAATTAATCCTAGATTGATTTTATAATTAATCCCAGATTAATTATGTTCGAGTCAAATGTCATCGGTGAATCTTTGGGAAGCGACCCATGAGATTCCTGGATATGTTGGCAGTAAATCCGGTCGTCGGACTATCCGAACACGTGCGTACCTCATACCACGTTCTTACTAATTTACCAGCAAAGCATCGTGCCTACCCAATTCTCCAGAAACATTCTTTTAAGGAATACATAATCTTTATCAAGTGTAGTATACTAAATATTGCGTATTACGATCCAGTATCAGATATCACATGATAGGCCTGGGGCTGGAATTGTGTCTGCCCCGTACGAAGCATATATCGGATCACTAGCAACTAGTCTCTTTAATCGGATAATCATGACCTTGTCATATTATCCTGATAGTTGCAACATATTAGAGTACCAGTTTGTATCCCTGCGTGATCATCATCTCCATATGACTGAAGTGATACTTCCATCTTGACATCACACCCAATACACTACGATTCTCAATAAACCCAGAAGAGGCGTACAAAGAACCTGTTAAAGTCCCGGACGACCAAAACCAAAGAGTACTTATTTTCATAAGTATTAGCGATGCAAGTCTCAGGTTAAGACCAAATACATCTACCCTGATTCTGATTCTCATAGACACATAGTCATACTACCAATGATATTCCGATGGGTCTATCCAGAGCAATGTTGTTTCCGTACCATCGGCAAACAGATCCTCATTTTACACTTGCATGAGTATCCAATACCCAAATATATGAGAACTATACCGTTACGCTTCCATAACGCGCACAAGTGCAATACTAGTCTATTCCGCATTATCGATGTCCAGTCTCGATAATACTACGAATAGGGATATTTAATGATTAAACCTTACATGGATTGATAATGTCTCATATCTTATTAATCCGAAACTAGTCATAATGACTTTTATCATTTATATATTCAAGTAATCTAATTACAAAATGATAAAATAGCAATTTCCTTTGTCACATAGTTAATTTGTACAAAAACCACAATGTCTTTTACAAATAGTGATGCTATGGGTCATAATTGTCCAACAATATCCCACTTGGTCTATAGCCAATCACTCAAGTATTTATGCATTCTATGGAATATGAGAATACACATTACTATCATTCGTCTAGGCTCAGTGATGGTCTGGTTAGGTGTCTATATACTTACTCGAGTAGAGGCTGCTAGAAAGAAGAATTATCATTCATTCAGTAGGGATCTGAACTGACTTCTCCATATCTTAGGGTTCCACAGCTTTTATCGACTATTATGAGGCCTTCATTTACATTACTGCCTTCAAGCTACGTTATATATGTTACTATATGTACTGAACGTCTTTGTCACTTCCCGCATCCTTCTTTATTATTTATTTCCATAACCTATCTCTTGGCTCTAAGCTGTGCTACCGAGCTAGTGGTGGTTCATTCTTATTGGCCACTTTCCAGACCTCTACTTTTACTATTGGTTACAGCTATAACATTTAATGTTACTGTCCGTACTGGTACTTTTGTTAATTCCTGAGTGTCTCCATTCTCATAGATTTGTTCTTTTAAACTTACATGGATTCCTACTGGTATTGGTCTAATCTATTGATTCTTACTGTTGGACAATTATGACCCATAGCATCACTATTTGTACAGAACATGGTGTTGTTGTACAAATTAACTATATGATAAAGGAAATTGCTTTTTTATCATTTGTAATTGGATTACCGGGATATATAAATGATAAAAGTCCATATGATTAGTTCCGGATTAATAAGATATGAGACAATATTAATCCAATAAGGTTTAATCATTAAAATATCCCTAGTCGTAGTATTATCGAGATTGGACATCGATAATGCGGAATAGACTAGTATTACACATGTGCGTGTTATGGGAGCATAACGACATAGTTCTCATATATTTGGGTATTGGATACTCATGCAAGTGTAATAGAAGGTTGTGCTTATCGATGGTACGGAAACAGCTTCGCTCTGGATAGACCCCTCATAATTTCATTGGTAGTATGACTATGTGTCTATGGAAGTCCGAATCAGGGTAGGTGTATTTAGTCTTAACTTGAGACTTGCATCGCTAATACTTGCGACAATCAGTATACTTTGGTTTTGGTCATCCAGGGCTTTAACAGGTTCTGTGTACGCCTCTTCTGGGTATACTGAGAATCGTAGTGTATTGGGTGTGATGTCAAGATGGAAGTATCACTTTAGTCATATGGAGATGATGATCATGTAGGATACGGAACTAGTACTCTTATGTACTGCAGTCATCGGGATAATATGACTAGGTCATGTTTATCCGATTATAGAGACTAGTTACTAGAGATCCGATATGTGCTTCGTACGAGGCAGACACAATTCCAGCCCCAAGCCTAGCATGTGACATCCGATACTGGATCATAATACGCAATACTACGTATACTACGCCTGACACAGATTACATATTCCTTAAAATAATATTTCTGGAGAATTGGGTAGGCACGGTGCTTTGCTAGAAGCCAACCATGTCTCGTAAATCGGTAAAAATATGGTACCGGGTACGCACGTGTTCGGATAGTCCGACGACCGAATTTACTACCAAAATATTCAGGGATCTCATGGGTCGCTTCCCGAAGATTCACCGATTACGTATGACTAGAACATAATTAATCTTGGATTAATTAGAAGAGAGAGAAAATTAATCTAGGATTAATTATGGAGAATTTTATCTGGGATAAAATTCAATTTAAAGAGAGAGAACGATTAATTTGGAATTAATCGTTTAAAATAATATATATTCGATATATTAAATGAAATTAGATTTCATAACGGAATTAAAATTGGATTTTAATTCGGGCGAACGAATTAATTTAGAATTAATTCGTGAGCGACGTGAATAGTAATTTTGCTAGGCATAATTATTTAATTAAATTTGATTTAATTACGTCGCAACGGAAAATTCGTTAATTCGGAATTAATGAACCTGAGCCCTGGATGTGTTTGCAGGCCCACTCGGATTTTGAATTAAGTGGGGCCCACATGTCACATCACAAGTCACATCACTTGTCTTTCACATCACATTTTGTGATGGAATTTAGTGTGATGTGTAGATAACTTGTTTCTTACACAAGTGTCAAAAGTGATGGACATTTCACCAACTTTTGAAAATTAGTAAATAGTAATTGATTTTTGAAATCAAACACACAACACATTCATTCATTCTCTCTCTCTCAAAAACCGAAAATGCATCTCTCCATCTCCATCATCTTGCTTGGCTGAGAGTTGTAAGAAGGAACAAGGAAATTTTTTGTTGCAAAATTTTCCTTTGCTAGCACATAAAGAGATCATACAAAGGTGATAGGGAAACCTTTCCCATGAATTTGGAATTCAAGATTCAAAGCTTGGAAGCTCAACATACATCAAAGGAGAGCTTGGAGCACAACACAAAGGCTTGGAATTTTGTTATCTCCTACATCCACTTAGCCGATCAAAGTGAGTAATTTTCTCTACTTTACTTTACGTATTCACATGATTTCTTGCTTAATTTGATATTGGTTTGATCTAGAAAACCCACCAATGGTATCAGAGCCATAATTGAGCATGGAATTGAATTTAGGGTTCTTAATCTTGATTTGGGTATTTTTGATTTTAGTATGATTTGATCAAATTGTTTGTTTGAATATGCTTATATATTGATAACTTAGAGTTATGTATAATCAATTTGAAGAAAAATTAATTGGATTAATTTTCTCCAAGCATTAGCTTGGCCGAATGTAATATGAACCTTATGTCATGGTGATTTTGATTTTTGGAACATTGGATGTGTTTGAAAAGATGGATAAATTGATTTATGATTTAATTAGATTGAAATTAAAATTAATTAAGAAAAATCCCTAATTGTCGTGACATGTATAGCATAGAAATGAATTGATTTTGTTTCAATTATGTTGGACATGAATTGATAATAATAAAGCATGATTAATTGGTATAATTGGTGTTTTAGAAATATTAATTTAACTAATTAATTATGGCTCTACACTTTAGTTAATTAAATTGTGATATTTGGAATATTGGAATTTAATTAATTAGGCTTAATTTGGAATTGGGCTAAAAATGTTGTATTTGGGCTTAATGGGCTTGGTTGGGCCAAGTATGGTTTAAGATAATTGGTTGGATCCAATTGGGCCTAAAACCATTTCCATAAAGTCCAAATATAATAAATGGGCCTTTAAATTTTAATTGGGCCTAATGGGCCTAAATTAATTTTTGGCATAGGGTGATTCCTTATTAGGCTTTGGTTGCCAAAGCCCATGCCTTATAAATTAATTGAAAGCTCATTGGACTTTAATTAAATTGACATTGGATGTTAATTGGGCTTTGAGACCCGTTAAGATTAGATTTAGAATTTAAATCGCAAAGGCTCATTAATAAAGTGTGATTATTTAATTTGGAATTAAATAACGAATTAGTATTGAATACAAATTAAATTGGATTTAATATTGTAGTTTGATATAATTCAAGAATACGTACTTTGAGTACTTATTCTTAAACGAGTTGAACTCGCGCAAATCAAATCGTTGTTTGAACATTGGATGGTCATTAATCAAAGATTAATTAATTGGATTAGATTGATTGATAACATGCTTTGTATGGATATATGGATGTGATGTATGAATAATGTTTATCGAATGGATATTAGATGGGTGAGGGCAATTTTGGAAATTGTTGTAATAAATTTAGAATTTATTAAATTGGACCTGCGTGTCCAACCTATTACCTCTTGATTCTTTGTATTTCTCTTCTCACCTATTCCCCTCAATGTAAATGAGGTTTCTTTAGAAGTGTTATGTAATTGGGTAGAAGTAAGAATAGTGCTAGCCGGGGAGAGGAAATTGAGAGATTTGTTCTAGGAACAAAATGTTTTAAATATCCAACCGCATATCATTATTAATTTATTTACCGCGCCTTATTATGCTTTTAGAATGCATGCTTAAGGGTGTATGATGAGACCTAATCAAAGATAATTAATTGGTTGCCAATTACACGAAAAACCCTCAACAAATATTAAGCGATTTCCTTCCATTGAGTGATTCATTCTCAAGATCCAAGATTGGCACTGGTTTGTTGGCCAAAGTCAAGACCTTTGTCCATCGCGGATGTGTTTGAATCATGAAGGCTTTGTTCCATATCGCACGTCTTGTCCAAGTTGTGATTTGTTGGCCAAAGTCAAGATCACTTCTTGTCCATCGACATCGATTACGAAGCTTTCCAAGGTCAATGGGTCCCGCTTAACTGTAATCATTAAGCTTGTTGTGCCAAAGCCAAAGCTTAGTTGATTCAGAGGAAAATGGTTAGGGAATATATCGGATATATTGGCATATATTAGATATATGTTTCGGACTTGGATGTCCACCTACTGGATCTAGGAATTGGATGAAATCCAATTGATCTTAGAGATCTACCTAGTTAAGTTTCATACAACTTGTTGGCCAAAGTCAAGGTTGTGTGTTATTTAACGGGATCCTAGCCCACTAGGAAACTAGGTTTCCCGAGTACTCAACAGAGGGTTAGAGGCTCGCCGAAAAATAGTGGGAGGCAAGTATTAAATTTGCAATTTCGTTTAGATACTTGCCAATACGCGCTCATTTTATTTTTTCGTCATTATTTAATATATATTAGTTTGACTAATATTTAATTGTTGTTTTAAATTAAACAGTTGGACTGTATTCAAAGTACTTCATTTATAGTTGATTATGTAATTGGATTATAGTAATCAAATATATTTGAATTTAACCAATCAAATAGTAGTTGATTATATAGTTAGACTATAGTAATCATTATATTCGAATGAACCCGAAATCGTTGATTGGATTGTTGGACTATTGGAATCAAGATAACTGAAAGATTAGCGTTTAGAACATAATCCTGGGAGAAAATGTCTTTAAACGGCTCCAATTTTCAGATTGGTAATAAAACCTCAGGATAGTCCTGGGAACTGAGAAGTTATTTTATTTGATAGAGTGACATCTCAGGCCTAAGCCCGGAGTTGAGAAAATAGTGGAGCATGAGTTTTGGAAGACTCATGGTGATGATAACTTTAGTACTCAATCCTTTATGCTTAATGCAATGACATTTTAATTTTGTCGTCAAAACTAAGGTTTAGATCCTTATACCATGATGTTGAAATTAAAGATCTTCATAGATCTAACCTTAGATCTTAGAAGTACGAATTGCAAAAGAAGCTTTTTCGCTCGCGTATGTCAGAGGGTACATCTGTCGAGCACTAGGTGTCGCAGATGATTGCTGACATCGATCGGCTAGGTTAGCTGGGCATTACCTACGAGGCCGAGACTACCATAGATTTGATCTTATAGTCTCTACCTGAAAGCTGGGGCATGTTCATAATGAACCAAGAGTAAACTCTTGGAGAGTTGATGGCTATGCTCAAAGAGGCAGAGCCAGAGCTTCTAAAAGGGGCAAATGCAAAATCATCATTGTCTTCTGGGAAGATAAAGGATGTATCCTATATGTCTACCTAAAATATGGGAAACGAGGTCGCTGAAGCGTGACTGCCGTATGGACAAGGCAGACATGAAGGAAGTGAAGGCGGGGCAAGGCTCCGGCTTCAAGTATGTTTGTCAAAAACATGTTCAATACTGGTTTTAAAATTAGATTTTAGATATTTGATGTGGTACATAAATATATACTGATGTGCAGAATCTACTGATGAGCAGGATACTGACTTCAGTTGAGATCGACCTGCGAGTCGAAAACGGGACGAGAGTCGCTGTTTTAACCGTAGAATCCTAAGTTTAGGAACTACCCTTTGGGCATGTAATTAAATTAGGAAACTGTTATAATGTACCTAGTTTGACTAGAAATATTATCTCTATATCTAAGTTTAACCAGTTGCGGGTATACATTTATATTCTAGAACACTAAGTGTTTTATTTTATAAAGATGATATTGAGATAAACACATTAGATGTGAATGACAGTATTTATATTTTGAATATAAATGAATCTCAAACATATAACATGACAAACAAATAGCTCAAACTGAATTAATCAGATGAGACTTATTTGTGGCATTGCTGTCTGGGACACATTAACAAGACTCGTATATCCACACTTTGGAAGAGTGGATACTAGGACGAATTTGATTCTAATTCAAATGATGTCTACGAATCTAGTTTATTGGGCAAAATGCCTAAAACATCTTTTACTTGGTAAAATTGCAAGTGCCACCGATCTGTTAGCCCTCGTTCATAGTGACGTAAGTGAGCCCATCTCTAGCTAGGCTAGAGGTGGATATGAATACTTCGTAACCCTTACGGATGTGGCATCACGTTATGGTTATCTGTTTCTTTTGAAACATAAATCGGAAACTTTTGATAAATTCAAAGAGTTTCGACACGAAGTATAAAAACAGACCGGCAAGAGTATTAAAACATCACGATTGGACCGTGATGAAAATACTTAAGCAATAAGTTTCTCAATTACTTGAAAGAGTATAGTATTCTTTCAATATGGACTCTTCACGGAACACCTTAGTTTGACAGTGTGTCCGAACAGAGAAACCGAACTTCGTTGGACATGGTAAGGTTAATGATGAGTCGCTCTGAGCCACCATTTTCCTTCTAGGGATACGCATTCAACAGTGTAATGCTTATTTTGAATAAGGTTCCATAAAAATCTGTTAGACAGACTTCATATTAGATATGAACAGGAAAGAAACCGAGTTTCTCATTCCTGAAGATTTGGGAATGCTAGGCATATGTTTGGATGATACCAAACTAAAACCCAAATCGGATAAGTGCCTAATTTGTAGGTTATCCTAGGGAAACCAAAGTATAGTACTTATACAACTCATAAGAGAACAATGTAATTGTTGCTCTCCATGCGGTTTTCCTAAAGAGGAATACCCATATGTAGTGGTAAGTGGGAGGAAAGTAAAACTCGATGCAAATCGGAGTAATACTGTTCTAGGCACCGATTCCTTAATGGAACACAAACAGTTCATCAGGGATGAAACTGTACAACAATCTTCGAATACACAAGAACCGCGTAAGTCAGAGAGAGTCAGAAAACAACCTGGGTGTTATGGGTTTATGATCTCACCTCATGAAGATGTCAATCTTATTGAGGAATATAAACTGGCTACGTATGAGGAAGTGATACAAGGTATCGACTCATTTCATGGCAAATTGTCATGAAATCGGAAATAGATTCCATGTATACAAACCAAGTTTAGACACCGGTTGATGTATCGGAAGGCATTGTGCCTATTGGTACTATATAAGTCTTCAAGTAAGACATACATGGATGGCAACATACCAATATACAAAGCTAGGCTTGTAGCGAAAAGGTATCGTTATCAACATTGTGTCGATTACGACGAAACCTTTTACTCGTTGCCATGATTAAATCCATTTGGATAATGCTTGCTAATGCTGCATGTTTCATTTATGAAATATGGCAGCTGAACGTAAAAATCGCTTTCCTTAAACGGAAACCTTTTGGAGGATGTTTACAACATCCAGACGGTTTTTTCGTACCAAAACATGCAAACTAGGTTTGCAAGTTAAATCGATCCATTTATGGATTGAAGCAAGCATTACGTTCTTGGAACTAACGTTTTGATAAGATCATAATGGTATATGATTCAATTCAAAACGAAGATAATTCTTGTGTATATAAGAAGGTTAGTGGGAGAGAACTGACAATGATTGTCCTATATATAATGATGATATATCATTTCTTGGAAATGACATTCCCATAATACAATCGGTGAAAGATGTACGTGACCTGGTGTCTCATAGGCTTTCATGAAAATTCTCCGTAGATTACTTGGGAGAGACAACCTTTATTCTAAGAATAAGGATCTACTGGGATAGATCTAAATATTATTGGCACTCTCTGAGAACTCGTACAATGAAAGATGTACGTGACCTGGTGTCTCATAGGCTTTGAGCATATGGAGTCACAATCAGGCCAATCCTAGTGATAGTCACTGGATTGATGTTAAGAACATCCTTAAGTATCTTAGATGGACTAAGGATGCTTTATTAAACTATGGAGAAGGAGAACTTGAAGTGACTAGGTTCATTGCTGCAAGTTTCCAAACCGACAAAAACGACTATAAGTCGTAATAAGGGTACTATATAGTTTGAATAACGGAACAGTGAGTTGGGAATCTTCTAAGAAAAATATTGTTGCCGAATAAACAACAAAAGTGGAATATTTCTGCAGCTGAGGCAGTAAAAGAAGCATTTTGGATCTATAATAATCCTAATTAGATTAGGTGTAGTTCTGTTAGCGGCTACAGCACATGCTAAAGAATTAATGGTCTCATCAATGATCCAAGTATGTACTTCAAATGGTTTCAACTGATTCGTAAGATCATACATCGTGGCGATGTGATGATCGAATAAATCGCATCAGATGATAACCTTGCAAATCCGCTGACGAAAGTTGTTTCTCAGCAGAAGTTTGAGCGACCCGTACATAGTTCAGGTGTAGGACACTTGAGTGATTGGCTATAGGCCAAGTGGGAGATTGTTGGACAATTATGACCCATAACATCACTATTTGTACAGAACATGGTGTTGTTGTACAAATTAACTATGTGACAAAGGAAATTGCTCTTTTATCATATTTAATTGGATTACCGGGATATATAAATGATAAAAGTCCATATGATTAGTTCCGGATTAATAAGATATGAGACAGTATTAATCCACTAAGGTTTAATCATTAAAATATCCCTAGTCGTAGTATTATCGAGATTGGACATCGATAATGCGGAATAGACTAGTATTGCACTTGTGCGTGTTATGGGAGCATAACGGCATAGTTCTCATATATTTGGGTATTGGATACTCATGCAAGTGTAATAGGAGGTTGTGTTTACCGATGGTACGGAAACAGCTACGCTCTGGATAGACCCCTCGGAATTCCATTGGTAGTATGACTATGTGTCTATGGAAGTCCAAATCAGGGTAGGTGTATTTGGTCTTAACCTGAGACTTGCATCGCTAATACTTGCGACAATCAGTATATTTTGGTTTTGGTCGTCCAGGGCTTTAACAGGTTCTGTGTACACCTCTTCTGGGTATACTGAGAATCGTAGTGTATTGGGTGTGATGTCAAGACGGAAGTATCACTTCAGTCACATGGAGATGATGATCACGTAGGATACGGAACTAGTACTCTTATGTACTGCAGTCATCGGGATAATATGACTAGGTAATGTTTATCTGATTATAGAGACTAATTACCAGAGATCCGATATGTGCTTCGTACGGGGCAGACACAATTCCAGCCCCAGGCCTAGCATGTGACATCTGATACTAGATCGTAATACGCAATACTACGTATACTACGCCTGACACAGATTATATATTCCTTAAAAGAATATTTCTGGAGAATTGGGTAGGCACGGTGCTTTGCTAGAAGCCAACCATGTCTCGTAAATCGGTAAAAATATGGTATCGGGTACGCACGTGTTCTGATAGTCCGACGACCGAATTTACTGGCAACATATCCAGGGATCTCATGGGTTGCTTCCCGAAGATTTACCGATGACGTATGACTCGAACATAATTAATCTGGGATTAATTAGAAGAGAGAGAAAATTAATCTAGGATTAATTACGGAGAATTTTATTTTGGATAAAATTCAATTTAAAGAGAGAGAACGATTAATTTGGAATTAATCGATTAAAATAATATATATTCGATCTATTAAATGAAATTAGATTTCATAACGGAATTAAAATTGGATTTTAATTCGGGCGAACGAATTAATTTAGAATTAATTCGCGAGCGATGTGAATAGTAATTTTGCTAGGCATAATTATTTAATTAAATTTGATTTAATTACGTCGCAACGAAAAATTCGTTAATTCAGAATTAACGAACCCAAGCCCTGGATGTGTTTGCAGCCCACTCGGATTTTGAATTAAGTGGGGCCCACATGTCACATCACAAGTCACATCACTTGTCTTTCACATCACATTTTGTGATGGAAGTTAGTGTGATGTGTAGATAACTTGTTTCTTACACAAGTGTCAAAAGTGATGGACATTTCACCAACTTTTGAAAATTGGTAAATGGTAATTGATTTTTGAAATCAAACACACAACACATTCATTCCTTCCCTCTCTCTCAAAAACCGAAAATGCATCTCTCCCTCTCCATCATCTTGCTAGGCCGAGAGTTGTAAGAAGGAACAAGGAAATTTTGTGTTGCAAAATTTTCCTTTGCTAGCACATAAAGACATCATACAAAGGTAATAAGGAAACCTTTCCCATGAGTTTGGAATTCAAGATTCAAAGCTTGGAAGCTTGGAAGCTCAACATACATCAAATGAGAGCTTGGAGCACAACACAAAGGCTTAGAATTTTCTTATCTCCTACATCCACTTAGCCGATCAAAGTGAGTAATTTCTGCTACTTTACTTTGCGTATTCACATGATTTCTTGCTTCATTTGATCTTGGTTTGACCTAGAAAACCCACCACTCACTAGTACTGAAATTTATCCATCTTGGATTACGTCAGGTTCTTTTTTTCCTAATCTTAAAAGTCTCTTTAGTCCCTTTATGGGTAAACCACCTCTCGAGGTTTGCTGCCCCTGTCTCAGAATATAGTATTGTGGTTACTGAGCTTCCTTATGATTATCTCTATCTATGCTGGTAAAGGATGGGACAAGCATTTACATCTCAACAGACATCAATGTCCTTCTTCTTGTATTCTATGTCCTAGTAGTCTCTATTACTCATGTAAGATACATATGAGATAGACTCCGTCAGGATAATTTCCTCAACTGGTATTATTGAAGGGTTAAGATCTGAGAAGGTCAGGGTCTTATCCATATCGGGTTTCTTGGTTAAGACAACTAATCATTTTTCCTTTCGACATTCATAGTATTTGTGTACGAGCCTGGGGTTGGGTGTGTAGAATCTCTACATCATTTTTGGTTCCTCAAGTTGATTAGGAATTTCCATAACTAAATCAAATTTCTTGTTTATTTTATCTTTCTAACTATCCTTCATTATTCGGGAAACTTGATACCTATACGAGGGAATCAAAAGCTATTGGATTTGCTTGAAAGAATTTTATGAGGAAGGAAGGAATCTTACTCAAGTCTACCTGATATTTTTATTCTTGCTCAGACTTACTATATTCCCCTTACTACTATAAGTTCTAGTATTTTCTTTATTATCTCATTCTGTATCTCTACCTTTTATTGCCTCTGGTTGCTTTAAGCATCTGTACATCATTCCTTACTTTTCTTATAACTTTCTCTTTTTAATCACTTGGGTGAATATTCTTAGAACTTTTCTATCTATTTTCATATTTTGTCTTAAATTTTTGATAGTAGACCAAGATGACTACGAAAGGAATCTCAACTAAAACAAGGATTATAGTTACTTTCATCAAGTTGAATATTTAGATAGCTTTGGGAATTCTTACTAACCTTCTATAGGACTTGAAGACGTACTCAAGGATCGAATACTCGAGAGGTAGTGCCTCGTATACGGATATCTCGGGCATACTACATATACAAGACTTCAGCCCTCTACCCACTACAGTCAATGACTCCCTAAACCTGGCTCTCATACCAACTTTGTAACATCCCCCTTTCACAGATGCTACCGGCTGGGAATATACTGACTCATCCCCTTGAGCCTTTCACTATAATCATCACTACTAGTCTCAACTCAAATGCAAACTCATACATAAGGGACCATTGCCCAACTCAACACCATAAAATTATGAGTATTAAAGTGTCCAATCAAGTTTATAATTATGAGTATGCTTCAATGATTCATGATCAATTTGGATGAAAAATTCTCGAGGCCACAGATAATGCTGCCAAGTCTCAAGGGCTCTCACTAGCTCATACAACTCCTTGTCATATGTGGGGTACTTCAAAACTGCTCCATTCAGCTTCTCACTAAAGTAAGCTATTGGTCGCTTTTCTTGCATAAGAAGTGCTCCAATGCCTATTCTGGATGCATCACACTCAATCTCAAATGTCTTTTCAAAGTTGGGTAGCGCCAAAACTGGTGCACTGCATAACTTCATTTTAAGATCCTGGTAAGCACCCATACCGATACCATACCGGTCATATACCGGTCTTCATATACCATATTAGTCTTCATAAACACATACCGGTCTCTATACCGGTTAACTTATGAGTAAAACATAGCTTCTGGAATCGGCAAGCAACCATACCGGTCCAATACCGGACTCCAAAATCGGTCAACACTTAGAAAATTTTTTAGAGCTCAAGTAACCTGAAAAGCAAAAAAAAAAGTAAAAAAGTTTCAAAATTTGGTTGAAATTGGTTGGTTCCATATCATCAATTGGGTGTCCGAGAAGGGTAATTCGACAAAATTTATTTTGAGGCACCAAATTTCTGTCCGGATTTGCATACATCCGTAGTTGTTTGCATGTTTGTTTGTTTGTTGTTCTAGTTTGTGATTTATATATTCTAATTATTCTAGATGTAGGTTTTCCTTGAATTGAGTCTACGTATTTGTTAATTCTTACTCGCATTACTCCGTTTGCCCTATATTGGTTTCTTGTTGTTCATGCTATCTTGAAGACTACACATTGTTGTGAGCTTTTTGGTAAGTCATATTCATATTAAATTGAATGCAAACACTAGTGGAGTGGAGTGATACGTATTTGAGTGTAAACACGTGAGCTTGTGATATTGTGTGGATATATAATTGCTTTCATATATGTCATTACTAATCTATTTATTTTGAGATGGATAGAGAATTTGAGACCATGGATAGAAACTTTCAAAATAATTTGGTCTTCATCTTTCGCACGAGATGTCGCATCAACACTAGAGTGTGTAGTATGATCATCAGTAGAAAAGATCCTACCAATTTAGCTAGTACCACACTAGTTGAAAAGTTGGGGTTACCATTGATACCTATGGATAGACCTTACATGTGGATGAGTGAATTTGGCGAGGTTGAGGTTAGTCATAAAGTTGTGGTAAGTTTTGCTATTGGGGGAAATTATGTTGATGAGGTAGTTTGTGACGTAGTTCCTATGAGTACTACACATATATTATTGGGCAAGCATTGGTATAAGTTTAACAAGGTAACTTATGATATGGGCAAGAATATGTATAAGGTCAAATATGGTGAAAGAGTCATTACTCTCATTCCTTTAACACCACAACAGGCATATGATTATGTGTTTTATTTTCAGAGAAGTACGAGTAGTGAGAGACATGGTAATGTCGATAAAGTACATTATGTGGAGCCATCAGAAAATGACATGGGTAATGAGATTGTTGAAGAATTTATTATATATGAGAGTGTAAGATAACAAGTTACAGTAGTGGCCGAGAGTTTTAATGAAAGAGAGATCATTAGCGAGGCTAAAATGAGTGAGAATGCTTATGAGGCCATGAGCATTGAAGGAGTAAACACTTGTGAGACCAAGAGTTATGAATGTGTTGTTGTGAGTGACATGGTGAGTGGAAATACTTGTGAGAGCATGAGCATTGATGGAGTAAACACTTGAGAGGCAGTGTGCTTTGAGGTTGAAAAACATAGCGAAGCTAAGCATGTGTGTGAGGTCTTTGTAAGTAAGGTTGAGATAGTGGACATAGGTGATGCTGAAGCCATGCGAGCGAGTGAAAATAAATTAGATGTGGTAGTGAAGTTTTTACCTAACGCATTCTCTACTATTTATGTTTCTTCATTGCAGGTGCACGTGGTCAAGTATGATTCATTTATACTCCAAGATCATCATTCAATTGATTTTTTCATAACTATCTATGATTCGGGTTCGGATTCGAGGACAAATCCATTTCAAGAGATGGAGAATGATATGATCCAGGGTACCCACCAGAGGGTCCTCGAATTGGGCTTATTATGGGTTAACTTGTTTTCAATCTTCAAGTCCAAGACAACTTTCAAACCTAAAGAACCGGATTGAAATAGATGAGAATGACGCAAGCCCAATATAGAAGCAGTTTTGACGAATCAAGCTGAATCAAGTCTGAAACCAAATATTCGGCCAAGACAAAACTTAATAGGCTTAAGACACATAATTTGGGCCTTGTTACTATTGAGTTCCTAATTAGGTCCCAAGAATCATCCAAAACAAGCATAAAATCGCATGAACACATCAAGGAATAATGGCGGAAACAAATACTCACAATGATTGGTTTGAGATGCAAAGAACACAAGTCTTTTTCCATTTCTCCTAGGCTCGGCAATGGCTTCCAAGTGCAGTGAGCTGTGCGGTTTTGATGGTTGAAGCACCTCCAAGATTCGGCCATGGTCATCACCATTGAAGCTTCAAGCTTCAAGCTTTTCCATGCTCACAAATTTGTTTCCCTATCACCATAATATAACCCATGTGTGTGCTAGCACTCTTTCTTCTTCATTTAGTGTGATCAAACCAAAAAAAATGAGAAGAAAATGGTCCAAGACCGATTGAGAGAGAATAAGAATTTCAAGGTTTTCAAAAAACCTAGTTACCGATTTTGGGAGAGAGAAAAAACGTGAATGTTGTTCATAGAGAGAGAGAATAAAAGCTTTTATATATGTTTTATTTTATATGATTTACCAAGTAAATAAATAAACATATATTAAACTTTAATTAAAAAGTCAAAAGCAAAAAGCAAATAATGCTTTTTCAATCACTTCACATCACTATTCACATCACATCTCTTCACTTTATTAAAGTGACAACATGTCATATCACATCACTCAAAGTGACAAGTGATTTGACGATTGATGCGACTAGTGATTTGACGCTTGATGTGACTTGCGTGTCGCGCTTGAATTCGAAATACGAATGCGCTCGCAATCACTCTCGGGCTCGGGTTCGTTAATTCCAAATTAACGAATTTTCCGTCGCGTCGTAATTAAATGATCACGCCTAGCGAATTCACTATTCACATCGCTAACGAATTAATTCTAAATTAATTCGTTAGCCTGAATTAAAATCTAATTTCAATTTCGCGTCGAAATCTAATTTCATATAATATATCGAATATATTATTTTTACCGATTAATTCCAAATTAATCGTTCTCTCTCTTTAAACGATATTTTATCCCAGATAAAATATCTCCGTAATTAATCCCAGATTAATTTTCTCTCTCTAGAAATTAATCTTCTCTCTCTACTAATTAATCCCAGATTAATCATAGTGCGAGTCATACATCATCGGTGAATCTTTGGGAAGCGACCCATGAGATCTCCGGATATGTTGGCAGCAAATACGGTCGTCGGACTATCCGAACACGTAAGTACCTCGTACTACATTATACCGATTTACAAGACAATGTTGGCTTCTAGCAAAGCGCCATGCCTACCCAATTCTCCAGAAATATTCTTACAGGAATATATAGATCTGTATCAAGCGTAGTATACCGTAGTATTGTGTATATCGGCCCAGTATCGGATAGTCACGTGCTAGGGCTGGGGCTGGATAAGTGTCTGCCCCGTCCGAAGCACATGTCGGATGTCTGGTAACTAGTCTCTATAATCAGATATTCATGACCTGGTCATAATATCATGATTGGATGCGCATCACTCAAGAGCACTAGTACCGTATCCTGCGTGACATCATCTCCACTATGACTGAAGTGATACTTCCGTCTTGACATCACACCCAATACACTACGACTCTCTGATAAACCCAGAAGTGGTGTACGCAGAACCGGTTAAAGCCATGTACCACCATGACCAAAGTCTACCAATTATCGTAAGTATTAGCGGTGCAAGTCTCAGGTTAAGACCAAATACACCTACCCTGATGTCGGACTCCCATGGACACATAGTCATAATACCAATGGGATTCCGAGGGGTCTATCCAGAGCGAAGCTGTTTCCCGTACCATCAGTGAAACACAACCTCCTATCGCACTTGCATAAGTATCCAATACTTAAATATATAAGAACTATGCCGTTGTGCCCTCACAACGCGCACAAGTGCAATACTAGCCTATTCCGCATTATCGATGTCCTGTCTCGATAATACTACGACTAGGGATATTTAATGATTTATCCTACGTGGACTGATACTGTCTCATATCATTCTCCGTCCAGGAACAAATCATAGGGACCTCTCATCATTTATATATCTAAGGTGATCTAATCACAAATGATAAGAGTGCAATCTCCTTTGTCACATAGTTAATTTGTACAACAACACCATGATCTGTACAAATAGTGACGCTATGGGTCATATTATCCAACAATCTCCCACTTGGCACATAGCCAGTCACTCGAGTGTCTAACACCCGAACTATGTACGGTTGGCTCAAACTGCTGAGAAAAGGTTTTCGTCAGCGGATTTGCATGATTATCATCCGATGTGATTTACATGATCATCACATCGCCACGATGTATGATCCGAACGAATCAGATGAATATAGAAGTATATATCTGGATCGTCGATGAGACCTTCAATTCCTTAGTCTGTGCTGACGTCTAGCTCAGCCACTAACAGAACTATAGCTAATCTAATTAGATTTATTATCGACCCAAATAGCTTCTATTGCTGCCTCAGATGCAGCAATAATCCCTATTTGTTGTTTATTCGGAAACAAAATCTTGCTCGGAAGATTTCCAGCTCACTGTTCCGTTATTCAAACTATATAGTACCGTTTGCGACTTTTAGTCGTCTTTATCAGTTATAGGAAACTTGCTACAGTGATCCCAGTCACTTCAAGTTCTCCTTCTCCATAGACTAAGACAGCATCCTTAGTTCTCTAAGATACTAATGGATGTTTTTAACATTAATCCAGTGACTATCACTCGGATTGCCCTGTTTGTGAATCCATATGCTCAAAGAGTATGATACACCAGGTGTTGTACATTTTCAATGTACGGTTTCTAGGAGAGTATTTCGAAAGCCAAGCTTTCGCCGATATTTATTTTATGGGAATATCATTTCCAAGAAATGACGTATTATCATTATTTTATAGGACAGCCACTATCAGTGCGCTCCCACTAACCTTCTTATATATACACTAGAATTATTTTCGTTTTGAATTAAATCATACATCATTATGATTATATCAAAACGATAATTCCAAGAACGTAATGCTTGCTTCAATCCAATCATAGATCGAATAATCTGCATTATCCAAATGGATTTACCGTGGCAACAGGTAAAAAGTTGAATCATAATCAACACAATGTTGATAACGATACCTTTCCGTTAAAGCCTTGCTTTATAGGTTGGTATGTTGCCATCCATGTATGTCTTCCTAGAAGACTTTTAAGTACCATTAGGCACAATGCCTTGTGGTACATCAACTAGTATCCAAACTGGTTGATATACATGGAATCCATTTCGGATTATATGGCACTTTGCCATAATTGGGGAGTTGATATCTTGTATCACTTCCTCATACGTAGTCATTTGGTATTCCTCAATAAGATTCACATCTTTATAAGGTAGATCAGAAACCCATACCCCAGGTTGTTTTCTGACTCTGTCCGACTTACACGGTTCTTGTGTATTCGAAGATTAATGGTAATAGTCTCATCCTTGATGAACTCTTTGTGTTCCATTGACCGGCGTAAACACACACGTATAACGCAAGCGTACGTATCGTTCAAGTAGTATAAAAAGTATCGATCCCACGAGGACTTAAAATCTTATCTATTAATTTTTATGAGGTCAAATGATTACTAATATCTATCAGGTTGTTTGATTGATTTGAAATGGCGACGATTCTAAATTTAAAGGCAAGTAACTAAAATTGGTTGAAAAGATATTTTGAGAAAATTCAATATTAAAACTATCTAGGGTTGTGATTTATTCCAATATTATTTAAAGATGAAGTTGTTATCTTATAATTGGGTAAAATATTGATTTATTAACCTGGAACACTAAATTATGTAAAAGCCTCTTCCGATGGTCAATTACAAATATCCAATTTAACTTAATTAAACCATATGTCTATGTTAATCAAATTAACTGGATTCATTAATATTAAGTTCCAATTATGGCTACCCCCGCCCAACAGGTATATTCCTATCCTGTAAGGAAATCTATTAAAGGGTTATCTATCCTCAAGAAGATCGTGGGTTATTGAGTCTGAGGTCTTAAACCTAAAATCCCTATGTCTAGTTCATTTTAAGTTTACCTTATCAATTTATTAGTGGCCAATTAATAAAAAGCATTAAGATTAAGACTCAATAAATAAATCTTATATTACCCAAATTATAATTTAACCCTTATAAACCGGTGATATTGGATTTCATCACAACCCTAGATTACTAACTTAGTTATGACACATAGCTAGGGCTATTAAAAACTTAAAAGACATAAAATGAAAATGTTGAAAAGTAATTGCAGTGAATTAAAATGCTGAAAAGTAAATTACAAATGAAATAAAATGCTAAGGCAAAAGGAATTACTTTTACTACTACTAATTTAGATATCTCCCATAAAATAATATATAAACTTTGTGATAATATTTTACCAACCGACCAATCTGGCGGTATCCTGATTAAGTCAAATTAAGTCCAACCAACCATATAGGTGGTAATATTTGTCCATAATCCAGCCATAAAGGCGGTACCAAAATAAATTTACCAACCGACCAATATAGCGGTTTCCTTGATTAATCAGGTTCAAACCAACAGAAAATAAATTTACCACCGACCAATATAGCGGTATTCCTTGATTAGTCAGGTTTAAACCAGATTAAAATTAAATTACCAACCGACCAATATAGCGGTATTCCTTTATTAATCAGAATTTTAAATAGTAAATATATTATTTTTAAGGGAGATTAATCTAAATAGCAATAGTAAAATAATACCTTTCACCCTAGCATAGTGAAGTTACCTCCGCATAGTGAATAGTAAAAACTGTAAAATAAGAAAGTAGATTACTATTATTACAAAAAGTAATTAAATTATTACAAAAGTAAAAACTAAAAAATAAAAACGAAAATTCTAGAGAGAGAAACTCCCTAATTACATAGAAGGAGTGAGAGAAAGGTGTAATGAAAACTGAAAATTCGGGAACTTTATAGGCAAATTCACTTTGGACTACTGTTCCAGCGTCGCGACGCCAAAGCTCAGCGTCGCGACGCTGGATTTGTCGACGTGTGCTCAATGAGACGGTGACACGTAGCAAGGCGGCTGACTGTACAACTGACACGTGTCAAGGCGGCTAATTCTCAATTATTGTGATGACGTCATGCTGACGCGAGGCGACGTGGCGATGACGTGGCGCTCACGTGGCATGGCGGCTGACTGTACAACTGTCGGCACAATGGATGGCGACACGTGGCGACACGTGTCAAATTCTGATTGGCTGAGGCTGACGTGGCATGTTGACTCGGTTGACTTGCTGACGTGTCTGATGACGTGGCATGACACGTGGCAATGTTGACTTGTTGACCGATGACATGGCTGATGACGAGGCGACACGTGTCATGTCAGAGTGTCGGCAGCATATGATGTTGACACGTGTCACGGCCCACGTTAGCAGATCGGATGTGATGGTGACACGTGGCACGGCGCATTTTAGCAAAGTCAAACTTTTCAAATTGTTGACCCGTTGACCATGGCGCATTTTAGCAGAACCGGCACACGCTGGGCGTCGCGGCGCGCAGTGCTCCAGAGTCGCGACGCGAAGAAGACCAAATAACCCTGTTGACGCATTTTGTCCGGTTTGCCCCAAATTCCCTCCAGTGCTGTCCAACTTTATTTATCTGCAAAATAACAATAAAACACATCAAAACGTTCATAAAACTCAAGAAACTATACAAAATATTAAGTTAAATGAGTGGGAAATAGTGATATAAATACCACTCATCACACCCCCAAACCTGACATTTTGCTAGTCCTCGAGCAAAATACAAAATAAAATAACATAATAAAATTTAACTAAGCCACTTTCGTAGGGATCACGGTTACACATTTAGCATATGCAACAAGCCTTTAAACCCCTAGGTGCCCTAGTGGACGAGTGTAGTCTCGTGAGGGTTTACAGCAATGATACCCACAAACATTTTACAAAAGTAAAAAGGTATTAAAACTAATGCACA